>JAUMHD010000245.1:0-20542 GCA_032359135.1 Ulvella scutata
ACACATGAAAATCAACACGCTTGCCATTCACAACAGCCGGATCAAGAACACCCTCACCCTGCAAATGAGCATCAGCACACATCACTGGCACTGTGCATATTTGGCAAAGTTTATCCCTGTCCCCCGCCCCTGTCGGCCCTCACAGCTGGCCCCTGCACATCACACCGTGTAGAACATAGCCAATCTACTTTAACCACTAGACACACCTGAGCTTAGGTGTCCAGTAGAGTGGTTATGTTCAACACAGTGTCATCGCCCTCTCTTCATCATCCCCTCCCCCCCACTGTCACTCCACATCCCACGTCGCTGCGACCGGCGCCCTCAACGTGCGATGGTGATCCCTGACGCTAGCCGTTTTCAAGCCTGCGGGCAGGCGCCATGCTGCCGGCGTGTTGTCTGCGGCCCGTCCCTGCAGCCTGTCCCTTTGACTTTGATTAATGCTGTGTTGTGTTATGTTAACGCTGCTGGCTTTGTGCAGCTGTTGTGTAAGTTCTCGGGTCCTTTTCTGGGTACTTTTCGTGTGGGTTGCAGCTCTGGAAAGGTCTCCCTTGTGTGTTGTGACTCTGTTATTGCTTTGTGTTCAGTGGGTACCTTCTTGGAGATGATCTTCCACCTGTGCGCTTTTTGTTCAGGGGGTGTGTTGCGTCACTTCCGATATCGCTCTCACGTATCTGTATTGCTGCCAACTGGTGCGAAGCCGACCGCCACACAGCACACCTGAAAGTTAGCATGTGATCCTATCGTGCAGAACTACTCTAGACTATTTTCCGTTACAACCAGCGCTGAAACAGTAGAGTTGTGTGCTTCTAGTTGAGCATACTCTTCCAGGGGATGACCTGTTTTTGGTTCGATGCTACTAGGTGTACAACCCACCTTCTCAGGTTCATTCAGTTTCTTCTAGGCTTTTGTACTCTGTCTTCTTCTTCTTCTTGTGCACTGTTCCGCTATCGATCCAAGTTGTAGGATGCTGGTTGGCTTCCTTGCAACGTGTCGAAGTCCACCTTGTGAGCCAATAGATTATGCTTTATCCACCTGAATTGCTACGCCACCTGACTCCCTATCCACTTGCCTTCATCAACGCATCTGCCTTCCTGTGGCCAGGTTCATAGATGCTATCACAGGAACCTCAGTTGGTTCGTTAGATTTCCTTATATGAACAAGAGCTGTCACTCATATAACTTGAAACCTTTAAAGAATGATGATTCCAACACATAATTTGTTGCAACCAGAGGTCCTCGATTCCTATCAGGATCACAGTTGTCGAAGTTTCGTCACGTATGGAGCACACTACATGCTGTGCAGGAGATGGCCTCCACTGCAGAGAATGCTGGTCAGAAGCAGCTTCGTGAGACTGTTCCATGAGATGGTTCCATGGACTTCATGACTGCAAAAGGTTGCGAGTATGGGAGCTTCACTTAAACGAAGCTGATCAGGCATGACAGGAGAACAGCAAATACATATCCAGCAAGACTGATCTGTGATGATGCCACAAGCAAAGATGATGGCATAATATCTTCTGTCATAATCGCTTCAGCAGCTGCAGTAGTGATAGTCTCATTCAGAGTCTTCAGCATGATTGACCCATCAAAAGCGAGGCAGTCAGCCTGCATGACAAGGGCAATTCTAAGAAACCTGAGAAACATTACTCACAGAAACTCTGCATGCTTCTCAGAGATTGTACCTCAGTTGTGAACTTCTGGCACTCGGTGTGCAGGCTTTGGGCTGCACATTTGGATCAGTGTCAGAGAGTACACAACTTGCTGTTGGAAACTCAGCTATGCAGTAAACTTCATCTGTGTCGTACCTGTTTTAACGAATGCATCAGCTACAACAGTTGACATGCCTTGGGCCTGCAACACGTTGCTTGAGCACGTGGCGTTGGTCGTTGCTCCGTCGGTGTGGCAAATATCATCCTCCGTGTTGAAACCATAACATTCAGGAACATTGAATGCTTCCATCACTGCGAAAATGGTGTTGCTGATGCAGCCGCCGAACATGTGAACATCCCCTGTTGCTGTTATGCATTCTGCTGCCATGAATTCCTTCGCAGTTGATGCACTGTTGATCGTAAAACCGAGCTGCAATGCCATTGGCGCAGAGGAGTTCCATATGGACTGGCTGACTGTGTCAATGGAACTGTTCTGTGGGCATGGTGCCGTGTCCATCTGAGCATTGAACGAGTCAGGGATGGGACGCAGCATCTTCGCTTCCACAACTTTGAGTCAAACTAAATTGCATTCAACACACCACCATATCTTGCAGTCTCCTCGTGCCTTCCTGCTGCGCTGATACTGCACTGGCTATCAGCCCACACGCTTGTGCCTTCTTCGCAGGGATTTCCATACTAGTCTGGGCTGCCATATCCAATGCGTAACTGTCATACTGTGCGACACAATTACTGACTGCACACTGTGTGCAGCTTGACAGGAATACACATCCTGTTCCGGGCGCAGCCTGCAACCGTAATAACTGTTGCCCACTACCACCACACCTGCCGAGAGATATCGGCCGGTCCAGAGAGTGTCAAGATATTCAAACCGTGCACAGTCAGGCATGTGACTAAATTTGCGTCGTTCCACTCGGACCGGTGAACGTGTGTGGTGAACCTGAGAACATACCGCTGGCTGTGAGCAGGCGCCACCAGCAGACAATAGCGAACGTCCAGCGCCAAGAATGCTGACGAAGGGCGTTCCGAGAGTGTTCGTGGCTAAAGTGCACGCCGCGACGGCGAATGTGATCACGACCAGCATGGCTGACAAGTACAACATACGAGCTTATTCGAATTCCTCAAACCAAGCCGAAGCCACGGAAGCCAAGACTGGACAACATCAACTGTGTCTTTCCACTTTTGAACCAGGGAGATTCATACATTTATGTACCTTGCGCAGTTGATTGCCCAATTGTAAACGTTTCTGATCATTCATGAATCTTGCAGATTTGGTCACCTTTATTACCCGTTATAGGACCCTTATTAAAAAAATGGTAACGAGGTCTGATTTTCCTGTCGTTGCCTATCTTGAAAGGTGCACCGCCAACCTCAGAAAGGATTAGCTTGATTTCCGGTACGTCTGACATACTCTCGAATCTCTCCATGCTTTTTGTTTCTGCCGCCAGTCAGTGATAACCTTTACAAACCGGAAAGGTAGTGAATAGGCATGAACCCAAATAGCCAGTCAGTGATAACCAGTGTCGCTTCATTTCTCAGGTCACACACCTTCAAAAATGGACTTCCGTCCGAAAATCGTAGTAAGGGCCCTGGGGGCCAAAAAACAGGCCCAAACAGTCAGGATTGTTCTATCAGACTAAGTAATACTGGTGATCAGTGCCGCTGGTGCATGCGATGTTTGAAATGCTCCCTACTCGAAACGTTTGTGGTCGCGTTCAAAAAAAAAACTAATTGGGAAAAATCGGGAAATCGGAGGGAAAAAAACTAATCGGGAACATAGGAGGCTGGTGGATCCCAGACTGCGACTCCCAGTCCCATTGCATTTGCGTTGTGGCCTGTTCCTCCTTTCCGGGACACCCTTCTTGGAAAGCATAGACCAAAGTTCGGAGGAAAGTTCATAAGAGAACACATACTACTGCCCGCGCCAGGTCTGTCACCTTCGTCTGCATGTTGCTTGATTGTTGATGTAATCAACGTCTGAGAATTATTGTTGATGTAATCAACGTCAATGACCACTGAGACATGTAGCGCTACATGTCTCAGTGGTCATTGACGTTGATTACATCAACAAAAGTCGTACCAGTGGAACATTGATGGCCTCGGAAAAATGACAATTGGAAGGTCCCGGCCAACCAGTATGTGTTCTTTTCTGCGTAGAGCAGCAGTTATGCACAGTGTGAATGATGGTCTTGCTCGGTGTCAATCCAGGTGGGTTGCATATGCCACATGCATGCAGGGGACAAGTTCATTGATCACCAGTGTCGCTTAGTTACATAGAACAATTCTCCATATTTGGGGCTATTTTTTGCGTGTGTGCCCTAACAAATTAAGCGACACTGGTGATCGCTGGACAAGTTGTTGAACGTAGCCAGTCTACTTTAACCACTGGACACCTGAGGTCAGATGTCCAGTGGACTGGCTATGTTCAACACAACACAGTTGTGGTGTAGGTCACGCTCTGGATACGACGCCACTGTGTGTGTGATTTTTATTCTTTTTCACACAGTGGCGTCTATGCTTGTGGCCCACTGGTCTCTGTTTTCGTGTTCTGCAGAGTGATGACACGTGGAGACACATGCATGCGTACGTGCATGCATTTCTGGGTACCATGGGCACTGATCACCAGTGTCGCTTAATTTGTTAGGGCACACACCCAAACAATAGCCCCAAATATTGAGAGTTGTTCTATGTAACTAAGCGACACTGGTGATCAATGACCATGGGTGCTGATCTCACGCGCAGATTTCCTGGAAGGATATTTCTCTTGCGAGAAGATGTGGTCGAGCTTGCAGCAACACTTGGTCGTAGGGTTTTGTTGCTGTAATCAAGGTCCCTGACCACTGAGACATGTAGAGCTACACCTGTTGATGTAATAGGTTTGCGCATGGTGAGTCTTCAGGCTGCGAGGAACCTGTGAGTGCCTCACCATTTCACAATCTGCATAAATGATCACGAATGTTTCCTGTGACATCTCTCTGCACACATCGCGGTGTTAGGCGCTTGCATGAGAGCTTGAATTCCGAATGAGTACGAACCACTGATCACCAGTGTCGTTTACTTAAATAGAACAATCCTGATCATTCGGCACTATTTTTTGGGTGTGTCACCTGACAAATGAAGCAACACTGGTGATCACTGGTACGTAGATTCCTGGGTGTCTCCCAGGAAATGTACCAACTGTGAACATAGCTATGCATAGATGAATTGATATTCTGTATGAGAGCACATTCCTGATCTGCATGCATGGGACCTGGTGACATTGTAGAGCATGGTGGTGCTGCAGTTTCATAGCTCTTCGCATGGGTCATTTATTGGCATGTACACTGGGCTTCGTATACTTGGGTGTGAGAGTGTCTGTCTTGAACTCTGCCGCGGGCCCATAAGCGATCAAGTGCTTTTACCACGAGGTCCCGGGTTCCAAAACCGGTCCGGCAGAGCCACCTCTTGTCTTTTCTTCGAGCTTCTGCGCCGGGTGCGTGAAGGGTCCCTGGTGATTTCCCCTTTAACGAATTGCATGAATTCTGCCACTGTGGCGCTGAAGCCGACGCTCAAAATGAGTAGTGCGTAGTCCCCGAACAATTTATTTATATCTTATTCTTGTAGAGGCGATGTGTGGTAGCACCGTACCCGCCGTTTCAAAACATTTTTTTTGTGAAGCTAATCGGGAACCACGCCAAGATGTGCCTGGAAAAGCTTGGAATATCAGCGGATCCGCTACGCATGGCCCCTGCCGAAAGCCATGTTCCAGGTGAACGTTTGTTTAGTTCCATCTGAGCGGCACTTGTGACGGTTGAGTGTTTCTTGCTGCAGTTAGTTGTTGGTGTTTCAGCTGATGTGTCAGGACTGCTCTCCTGTTCCCACCGATGCAATTTGGTAGTGATTACATCGACAGGACTGCAGAACTATAAATTGTGTCGAGTCAGCAGTAGGAATAGTGCAGAGACCTTAACACATGCAATTTGGTGCCTCCAAAGTTGATGTCCTGTTGTCTCCCAACAGAACTCTCAGAGTACGCAGTCACTGTCATATTAATATGTGACAGTGTTCCTGCCCCAATTGTGGCAGGAACGCCGTGCACGTGCCACAGGTAACAAACATCCTTGGTGTTGTGGTGACGTGGACATTTAGGAAGCTTGGATGCGCACCAGTTCACTGGTGGCCACTTCATATCTGACATGGAGTGGAAGATTCTGCATGCTGGTGATAGGGTTGATCTCCAGATATCTGTCTGAAAAAGCTGCACCACGTACCAGCCATACGCAACCATACAGGAAACCTGTCCTGACTTTGCTTACATAAGTAAAATGCAACGTTGTCCACGAAACCGTTTGTCGAAGAGGGTTCTGTCTTTCAGGGGCTCTGCATGAACGTGTTCTCACCATGAGTGGTTTTAACTCTGACGGTTTTATTGGAATGGATGGCAGATACCATGTGCGTAGCATAAATATTCCTTTAAGATAAGCCTTCAGTGTAACCTTCAACGGTTCGCGGCTGTTGGGAAAGATGTTCACCGTGACGTATCCATACATGAACGACCATCCGACTCTCAACGATCTGATCGCAATACCGGAGAACAAGCTGATCGACTGTTTGCGGTATTGTTCTCTTTCTCCTTCTGAAGTATTATCCAGGTTTGTTGTGCGCAAGAACCAGCGGCACCTTACATCTGAAGAGGTCGAAAAAGCCACCGATGTTGACTCCAGACGACTGATCGCGCTTGCACTCGGTTACATCTCTCAGGGCACGTTCGGAAGCCACCTGCTCAGCTTCGATAAGATTCCCAGGTGATACACGGATGCGCTACGCTTGACAGCTGCAGATGTCCAGCCTGGAGACCTTTGCTCGACCCCTGAGTGGCCAGCAGTGAACTGTGAGACTTTCCTACGCAGCATCCGCAGAATCTACGGCAAAATGGCCGATATGCTACGCTCACGTTTGCAGCCAAGAGTGGCTGGAAACCGCCACATCGAGTTACTGAAGGCAATACAAGAAATGTACCGTGACGACAACGCAGTTCACGAGGTGCCGGCGCCGGAGTCCCCTGTGTTGATGTTCCTGTGCGACCCAACAGTGATGGCGCGTGCGCCGTACTACTCCCTGCACCCAGACCATCCAGATAACTGCATGATGGGGACGGGAAAGAACGTCACGCGTCTCATGGGCACGTACGCAAGAGAACTCGGGCTGGATCTCGAAGAGCTGCAGACGAGGAACAGCGGGCTTGTTACCCCGCCGGTCTTGCGATTTATGAAAGAAATTTATTTCGACGGCAGAGCAGGGTTTCCTAGTTCTGCCGAGCTGCGCAAAACGTTCTCCCCTTGCTATTCTCTGAGCGACGGTGTCGAAGTTCGCGGTGTGAACTTTGCCAGGATGCGGCGCAGGAAGCGGCGCAGGATCGTTTGATCATGCATGGGTGGGGTGCTTGGGTGGGGGGGAGGTGCGGGTGGCATTGCATGCTGTATGGTCAACTCTTCAATGAAGCAATAGTGAACCTTTTTGGTCAGCCTTCAAGCTGTTCACCAGTGCGAGGATGTGTCGCGAGGATGTGTCGCAACTGCAGGCCGATCCCACCATCATCATGTGCCACGCAACCCCCCCCCCCTATACAACCCCCACCCTGCACAGGGCTGGTCTACAGAACGCACAAGGTACGCACACCCATCATGCTTTGATCCGATTCATTGTTGAACATAGCCAGTCTACTCAGCAACATTAGTTCACTTTCCAATGTGTCTCGATGACAGCAGTTGGTGCAGATATATTCTGACGTTCTCTCACTTCAGCCGGAATTTGTTCTCATGGTTACCACGCACATGCATAGCACATCGCATGTATCAGGTGCTCTGCAATCCGCAGCATGTGTGGCTGTGTGTGAGCCCCGCGCCCGGAAGTTCTGGTGTCGAAACACATGTGCTGAAAAAGAGTACTGAGCGCTCCAAGTCGAAATCGTGTTAACAGATGCCCTTCATTTTGCGCGGTAAGGTGGTGGAATTTGAGCATACAAGCAAGTGTCCTTTTCGGAGCAGATGTCCTTCTCAAGCAAGAGCTGCTGTGTTCAGAGAACATGGGGGTTCTGCCCTGCCCTGTTGTCATGATACTTTCTAAGTTAGATGAGAAAGACCTATATCCTCCCCACCCTTCCCCCCCACACCTTTCCTCGGCTGACACCGCCTCCGATTGCGGCACCTCACAACCCCCCCCCCCCCCCCTCCTGCTCCTTCCCATCTCAGCCATGACACCCCAATGCACCGGCTCCCCCCCCCCACACGCATCCTGCTGCTCTCGGCTCCTGCGCCCCACGCCCTGTCGGTGCCACCCCCTTCCTCCTGGGGCCACCTTTCCTCCTGGTGAACCTTTCCGGCCCCTGCGCACCTCGCCTTTTCCATGGCTGGCGCCCTCGATTTCAGCGGCCCGCTACAAATCACTGCTGCGGACTTGTCTTCACGAACCCTGCAGAGCCAGCAACGTGCGCGGCTCCCCCGCAGGGTTTTTGCGGGCTGTCCCTGTGGGCCGCGCCACAGGCTCTAATGGTATCCACTGTAGGAATGTGCTCGTATCAAGTAGCTCCACTACAGGTGCTCCCATACAAAAGAAGCGAAGAGAGATGCTCACATGTACTAATGTACGTGTGTACTCCAACATCCTCTGGTGTTATAGCGTCGCGAATGTGGTAATTCTCAGTACATACAGGTCACTGTCGCTGCATACCATCTGCGTAGGGTGCACTAGACGGGGCTGGTTTATTTCTTGTGTTGTGTGACTTGTGTGCTAGCGCACTGCGACAATATTGATGTAATCTTTTGGTCAAAACGCAAACGTCTGCATTTCAATGGGGAAGCACGAGAGCACGTACCAGCCAGCTATACAATTTGGGCCCTCCATGCTGGCGAGGCACAGCCAGGGTGGGCAACGTCCGTCCGGCACAATCTGAATCTGCTTGTGATGATGCACTACTGGTTCGAGATACAGGTCATGAATCACGACAATACTACAGCAGGTCTTCTGCATCCGCTTTTCTTAATCCACGATGGAGAAGCCGGGGTACGGGATGTGTTGGTGAAGGGGGGGCGGGGGGCATTCGCACCCTGCTGGTGCGAGGCGTGGGGGATGGGCCGCAGGGTGAAGGAGCGGGGCCGTGGGGGGGGGGGGTGGAGGGAGCCGGGGGAGACGGTGGAGGTGGGGCAATCTGGGTGGGAGTGGGAGGGGTGGGAGTGAGGGTAGGGGAATGTTGCGCACGAGGGTGCCCCATGATTGGGGGGGGTGTTAGAGGGTGGCTGTGGGCATGGAGCGCTGGAGGATCGTTGGGGGCGAGGTGACATAGGAGGGTGGATGGGTGGGTTGGGTGAGGGTTGACAGGGGTAGTAGCGCCAGCCAGGGACGTGTAAATCGACCATGCTAGAGTGAGTTAGCAACAGTGCACAAGGTCACGTCATGCAAGGACAAGCCCCAAAGAAAAGAATTTATAGTTTCAAATTAATTTTTAGGAAAAACAGTTTGTAATTGAGAAACAACGAAGCACGTACGACTGAGCCCATAACACAGCAACATAGAACACACGACGCGGCCAGCCACCGAAAGGTTGGCGCTCGACTCTCGTGTCATGGGCCATTACAAAACCTGCACCAGAAAGGGATCGATGGGCGAGAATGTATTATTCACGCTAGATGGGATTCTTGGGACTCGTAGAACCTTCCAGACTATTCTGACTGCCAGCATGTATAGCTCATGGTGGCACTACAGGCGATGGGGTGTAGGTAGGGGTGCCCCTTTGGAAGGGCAGAGGTGCATGGTTGCAGAAGGAAGGTGCCCTGTGGGTGCAAGCGCGCTAAAGGTACAGAGGTGGGGCATGCGAGGGGGGCGGGGGGACATGCTTGCGGTAGGATCCTTGTGGTAGGTCAAGGGGGGGAAGAGCATCACTCGACGGATATTTATTTCCCTTCGGACCCCCCCCCCCCCCGCCGATGAAGATTTGTTGCCTGAAATAAAGCGACAACACAAGTGCGCAGCACTGTACGGTCGAGGTCGCAAGACAGACAGCCCTGCGCTAGAACCCAACCTGCTAGCACTGTGCTGCAACTGTCGAATTCAGAGCTGTTGAGCTCGGATATCCATTGGTTCAAGTATTCTGGCTATGGTGAACAACATCTGCAAGCCAAGGCCTGGAACATCCCAGTAGGAAAGCCAGGACAGACTGGTGTGGTCACTGACCAGCTGAATTGTGGCAAAAGGAGGGCAAAAGACAGGAAACCTGACTGAGCAGTGGGGGACTGATGACGCAACATGATGTCGAACATTGGGGGGGGGGGGGGGTGGTCTGCTGGGGCTGTGGCCCCACAGGCGCCGCTAGGGCACGGCAGTTGTAAGGCTAAAGCTCAGGGTACCAAGGCAAAGGTTTTACGTGGCATGAGGATCGTGTAGCGGCTGGATTGGGATACATGCTCATTAAAAGGCAGGCGCGCGGGCATAAAGTGCGCAGCAGACCTGAGCAGAACGAAAAGGGGGACACCAACATGTGCTGTCTCTGGTATCACCCACACAACAATGCTCTGAAAATTTTGATGTACGTTCATATGAACCTGCACATACAAGCTATATGTACTGACCTGCACAGCTCAGTTTGCAGTTCTGCTGCCAGGTGTTCAGGAGTAGCAAACACCAATGCAGACCCTGGCCATGTGCAGCAGCCTGTGCATTTTTCACGTGGCAAGGGCTTGCATTGGGCGAGCTCTCAAATAGCTTGAGAGCTCGCCGTAACATCACCTAGGGATAACAGTGCAAGTCGACTTCTGCAGAGCGTCGACTGAGTTTTTGCACCTCCCACTGCAGGGAACAGTCCCAGCAGGCACAGCCTCCCGACGACTGTCGGCGATATCATATCACTGATATGTCTTTGCCAGCCTGCACGGCATTTCACTCTGGAGCAGTGAACGGCCCGCAAAGTCCATTGCATTCTGTTGGTAGGTCAAGAAACATCAGGACGAAGCAGAAAATTCGACACATTGGGAAGTCCACGAACAATGCTTGCCACCAACCACATCACCTGTTCCCGATTGAAAGTATGTGTTGAACTGCAACAACTTTGCTGACATGCACTAAAGACAAGGATTTTCTTTGTACTCAGTGTCACATTGTGCAGCCATCGTGTCATGTGATCATGCAGGGCTCCTGGAATGCTGTTCTTTGGTCTACAACGATCTCTCCCATTCTCTTGTAGCCATTGCATCTTCCAGAAAAGCCAAGAACAGGTGAGACCACTCCTGCGATAATGTTTGGTCTTGAGACTGGTCCTGAAAAGGAAATGCTCATATATTACATTTCCATACATCCGGACTGAATCGGCACAGCATCATTAGCCCTCCACTTGACGTCATTCCAAACCGGCTTTCCTAACGGTATCAAGCCCATCACATTTCAGGAGTGCAGTAATGCCGCCCATTCTCAGCACAGTGTCCTGCCACTTTTCAGCGCCAGGTTCAAAGAGTTCCAAAAGTGGCCATCGTATGTATTTTGACTGTCTTGGCAGAGTCATTCACGGTCCTTGATTATAGAGCCAAGATCAGCAGGCATGATATGATGGCAGCAAATCCAAAGCCAACTATGGTGCTCTGCGATGAGGCTAGTATTGCCTGAGCACCAGCTACGGTGGCTGTTTCGTTGAGCATCTTCAACATGGCTGATCCATCGAAAGCATGACATTCAGCCTGCAACAAAGCAATACAGTCAAAGTGGGAAACAGAATATAACTGAAACTGCAACCCAGAAGTCTACTCATCGTTAGCGCACCAGCGTGGTGATCTTCTGACACTCAGCTTGAAGCGTGTTGGCTGCACGTTTCCAGAGCACTGTTAGTTCGAGTATAAGATTGAAGGATGCACAAAACGACGCACAGGACAGGAAACTGTTACCGATCCAGAGTCATACCTGTTTGTAGAAGTGCTTCCATGACTGTAGATGGTACGCCTTGGGATGTACCCATACCTGTCGCACATGTGGTGTTAATCATCACTGGCGAACTGTGGCAAAAGTCCTGTCCACTAGCCATTCCAGCACACTGAGCACTGCTATAAGCTGTCATCATACTTGACATGGACTTGCTCATGCAGCCAGACATGCCCATGCCAGCAACCGCTGTGTCACATTCTGCAGTGATGAACTCTTGTGCCTGTGCTGTACTGGTGATTGTGTACCCATATTCTGCAACTGCAGATGAGACGGACGTCCACAGAGCCGAGTTAACGCCAGCGATAGCAGTGGTATTTGGGCACGCGGGGGCAGATACCTGCAGTCGGCACCAGAACAAGGGTTAGATTCATCACATACCGCAGAAGGAGCGGTGTTCGCAATTTCAACAGCTTCACACCATCATGTCTTGCAATTTTCTCTTCCCTAAAGAAAGGCCATCCAACGTTGTCACTGTTGTTGCGATCATCGTGCACACTGCAGTCTTGTTTTCCGACATCGCCATATGAGCCTCAGCGACCACATCCATGGCGCTTGTGTCGAAGTACGCAACGCATTTGCTCGCTGTACATGCTGTGCAGTTTGACAAGAATGCGCAACCTTTGCCGAGCGCAACCTGCACACACAGCACCAGCTTCGACTTCAAAAGAACATAGCCAGATGGAGGTAATGTCACAATGGAATAGAATACAACAGTGCTGGCGTTGGAGGGGAGGGGGGGTGCGGGGGTTTGCATCGAAACGACTCAAGAATGATACGAGAACAGCAGCTGCAACAACGTGAGGTACATGAACCAGACTGGAGGTTGAATATACATTATGGTGTAGGATACACCAGGGCCGGAGTCGGAGTGGGGGTTAGCATCGAGAGACGAACGAAACTCAACCAAGCCATAGGAACATACCTCCGGAGGTTCACAGGTGCTTTGTTGAGCTAGAATAGAACGTCCCAAACCAAGCGTATCTCCTATGGACATCCCATGGGCGCTGGCAGCCAACGTGAAAGCTGCAAAGGCCAATGTGTACATGGTAGTCATGGTTGATCAATGACCAGTGTATGGCGAAACTCACGATTATTATTATTGGTACAATTTTACCGGGCCAGACAACGTTGACACTGTATTCAAACACCAACGGTGGTGCTTATATGGGATAGTCGTGGCAACTGGCGAAGTTTGAAAACGCGAGAGGGTGGATTTCATTTCGAAACTTTCAAAAACGGTGTCCAAAAACCTCTTAAACATGAAACATGCTTCCTTGCACAAGGCAAACACAAATACAGATACTACTCGAGAGTGTCTCTGTTGTGGGTTCCGACGGAAGTTCAACCCTGCACTCGTTAAATGAACCAGGAGGCATTTGTTCTTTGTGGGCTGTAGCGGTGAATGGATGGCATTGTTTTTGGCCCCCAGGGCCGAACCTTTCTCCGTCAAAGGACTGCATGTCGCGCTCGGTATCCTTTCTCATCCGTGGACTTGCTGGAGTTACGCACATGTGGTCCTGTCCACTTGTTCGTTTGGAGGATTTTTTTTCTTCCTGGCAGGGATATCAGCAACATTTCATAAGTGCCTGCTGGTGCTGAATGTTGGTTATATCACTTTGACGGGTATATTGGCTAAGTTCTGGATGACTCCATGAAGCATTCATGTGCCGGAAGCTCACTTTCACACAGTCCTGAAGGACGAGGGCGGAATGTAGCTCATGTGCCAGCTTGAAGATGATACTGCCAGCACAGGCCAAGTGATCTTTGGCAATTATCGTTCCTGTGTCCGCAGAGAGGCATAGTGTCCTTGTGTTCAACAACAACGTCTCATCCTGTGCCCTGCACAGGACGTGATATTGCTGTTCAGCATGACACGTATGCTAGCATCCATTGTCACACACACGTGCTAGTCCTTTCTGCTAGGATATACAGAAGCTCTTGAGAACATCTACTCTTGCGAACATCATTGCCATGCTATCATCTGCTCTTGCTATCAGTCGCTCTTGCTATCATCTGCTCTTGGTAACATCTCCCTGGTGTCTGTCTTTTATGTGTTCAACAACAATGTCTCTTCTTGTGCCCTGCACAGGACGTGACATTGCTGTTCAGCATGACATGTATGCTAGCATCCATTGTCACACACACGTGCTAGTCCTTTCTGCTAGGATAGAAAGAAGCTCTTGAGAACATCTACTCTTGCGAACATTATTGTCATGCTATCATCTGCTCTTGCTATCATCTGCTCTTGGTAACATCTCCCTGGTTTCTGTCCTTTATGTACGGAGAGTGAGTGTAGCCTCTTGGCCGTTCTGAGGCTTTCCAGCTCCACTCATTTTCGTACAGTCCGCACCGTTAAAATTTTTACTGCTGATGCTGGATCCTGATGTCTCCCAATGTTCTGATTTGTGGTACGTTTCATCTATTATTAGCGACGTATTGTGTTCTGTCACATACCCTGACACTGGGTCGAAACCAGTCAATAGCACAAAACTCCTCACAAACAGAGCACTCGGGACTCCTCAAGGGCTAGCAGAACCGCCACTCCACCGGAGGGAGATTAGACGTGAGGATCATGCCCCACCCTATCCATAACCTAGCTGAAACTCAGACAGAGTGCACAGGAACACCAGCTCTGGGAAAAGACACAGCCTGCAGAAGTAACACGAATCGCAACGCCGGCAGCTCTGGCCCACAGCATTGGACCGTTTGTGTTTTTCAGTGTTGTTTCTCATCCATGCTGCTCACGTGTGGTGTTTGTGTGTAGGGTTTGGCACTGTCTCTGGCGGGATCATTGATTTGCTGCTGCATAGGTGCAATAGTTTCAGATGCTCTATGGTGGTGCACCATTCGTGCTTGTGACCCTCGCCCTTGTCGATGCTAACACACAAGCACGGGAAATGGGAAGCTGCGGGGGCTGGAGAGGACTTGGGAGAGAGAAGTGCATAAAAAACTATTCGTTACGACACTGCCGCGAAGGATGTGAATAGGTGTTCCTTGCTGAGGATGCTGCTGGTGTGAAGACATGAAGTGTGCTCACGTGAATGAGTCGGGGAAGAATTTAGACTCTCTCTCCCACAGCAGTCAGCCACCAAGTGACAGACATGCACAAACATGACATACATGGATCCTCCGTGCATGGTGGCGCTTGAGAGTTACGAAAGGGTACATATCTCTGATTCACAGTGTACCTTCCCTTATTCTATCAAGAATTCGTTCAGCATCGGGCAAACTCACGAGGCATAACACCTAGTAAAGGACAGAACACGTTTTGGTTGAAGATGCCACACATTCACGGCACTTTCCCTTGCAGCTGTGACACAAAGCCAACACAACACCATCAAATCAGATTGATACGAAGGATTGCAGATTAGTAGCGCATAGATCAGCAGATGCCGTCAAACCAGTATGCCCTTACAGTGTCCACTATGGTTGTCCGTCAAACCGTGAGAAGAAGCAGACCTGAAAGGATAGCAGAGCACCTAAACCCTACAAGGTTGCTGTACGAAAAGTCAGATAGGATTAGACTCTCTGTTTAGATTTGATTGTATGATGCTGCTGTGTCCTGAGCGGAGGCAGCAGCAGACTCCGTCTGCTTCAGTGTTTTCAGTGTGATCGAAGATGCATGAAAAGCACAGCACTCAACCTGCATATCAAGCACACGATGAAGAATGACCTAGAAAGGACAACACAGAAAGGATTGAAATACTCGGATATCGTACCTCAGTGGGTGTCTTCTGGTCATTTGTGAGCAGTGTGTTGGCTGCACAATAGGAGCAATGCCATATCCCAGCACAGCACATGTTGCTCTTGCACATGAACAACAATATGATACATCAGAACAGATCTTCCCCCTAAGAAGTGCATTCTCAATACTTCTGGTGCGCCTACAGAGTATGACTCGATGATTGTCATTGACATCTTAGTGCTGGGGGCAAAACTGTTCACCGTCACTGAGGTCACTAACATCCAGCTACTTTAATCTATCCCCGTATCTGCATGGTGCGCCCTGATCTAGGAAGATGAATGTGGAGCACGGGTTGCTGTTGCTGTTGCGACAAACTGTTTCGCAGCTGCGTCACTGTTGATGGTGAAACCAGGGGCTACAACACCTGGTGCAAAAATGTTTCCATATTTCGTAGCTGGCGGCATCACGCGAAGTGTCACTTGGGCATGCACCACCTGATATGTGCGTGCACGACTTCTGTCAAAGCCACTTCGACGCTGAACACAGCCTGCAGCAAACATCTGCACAGCAAATCACTGGTGATATCACTGGTGATATTGCCTTCCATTCGCAAAATCTGAAACACCGGACAGTGCTGAGACGACGAAGCGATCACCACACAGCATTGTGCCTTGCTCTCAACATGAGTATCACCTGCCTTATCAGTTGCGCAGATGGGAAATGGATCTTCACACTTCTTCAGACCACTTGCAGTGCAGCCTGTCAGCAATCTGCAGCCTCTTCCAGGTGCATCCTGCAACAACTGAAGTCGGATCACAGCAGCCCAGCCAGACGAAAATCAACAACAGGTACCAAAATAAACATCTCACCAGTATATATGGGCTAGGGTGGTTACGGGGTTAGCTTCACGATCACAGACACGTTCATTCAATGGCAGATGCCTCTGGAGGTGCCCAGAAGGTTTCTACGTCCAGCAACGTGTCCACCATTTAAGGTAAAAAAGGCCAGATCCAGAGCACTTGGAACCAAGGTGCGGCTAATGTGGTCATGGCACACATGTATGGGTGTTTTATGGATGGGCCTTTTTATATGTACGTTTATGGTCTGGCCGCGTGCAGGTCCTGCACTATGCGGCACATAATCTACCCCAGGAGGGTGTAGGCTCCTTGTTGAGCTTTGTCGTAGAGGAAAGCAGCGACGACCGGATAATTCCTGTCCGTTCTGTGGCAAATGCTCGGAACGTTGCAATGTCACACTTTCTCGTCGGGGAGTTGTGCGGCACCGTTTGCGGAATGCAGCCTTCACCACGGGCAGTATGTGACCAGCTCCGGCCTGTTCATCTGCAGCCTGCAGCAGTTACATGTCTAGGGTTTCAGAACGCGCCGCAAGACGAAGTTTGTGATACGCTACTCACTCTGGGGGCTGTCGTGCCGCATCAGAGGGCGCTCAGGCATCTGGGGCTGCACATTGTCATGCTATCTGTTCCTGTAGTCCGCAATCTCTGGCAGGTGCTCACCTTCCTACCAGCCAGTGTATCCACTCTCACTTTGGCAGGATTGGTAGGCACCTTGAAGCAAGTGGAGAAGGTGCTGTTGTTCCAAAGCTTTGCCCTGATGAAGTACCTCCGTATGGCAGAGTGGGAGGCAGTAGTGGGACCAGATTCTGCCGAGGGGTGTGTTGCCATTGCGACGCCTTGCAGTGCTTGAGGCTGTTTACGTAACTGAAGTGAAAGAGAGTGTTGCATTTCCTCCTGGAATGAATTTCAAGTCCATCCAGCCAGATAGCTGAGCAGTGTTGTAATGGCCTGGTGACCTTGTGCAAGAATGGCTCCCAGAGCAACTTACACGTACCATTGAACACATACATCGGATGTAAGTTGTGGATGCGTGTACCTCTTGAGTGCCTGTGACCAAACCTCAACCCATGTTGGATGCTGTTTGTGCAAGCAGAGGCAAGCAGTTCAAGGGCATATCAGCATCTCCAGTGGCAGCGTACATAGTGCTTTCGCTAGTGCTCTGGTAGGTTATGCCTTGTGCATTGTATCTCTGTTCTAGCTTCGTGTTGAGTGGGTCCATTGGTACCTTCTTGGAGATGCCCTTAGACCTGTGCGCTGTGTGGGTGTGCTGTCACTATCGTGTGCATCACAACATCAGAGTTACATCTCCTCAGAGATGCTTCCTCACATATGGCACGGGCTACGTGCTGATATGATACATATCAACACTGCGCAGATCCTACACAAAATATACCAATCAGTCACTGTCGTCCTCGTGGCGGCTGTGGTGTCTGGTTAGTGTTTGCGGTCCCATGCTCCCGAGGTGCTTAGTCGCGACTTTGGGCATGCCATGCAGATACTGTGGACGGGACTAACATAAAATAATACGTACAACCATGTTCTCGCCGTAGTACAGACGGGAGCTGTGGTACCTAAAGCAGGCTGCGAAGTGCACTTCAGTGCATCACGACTGTATGCAAGTGGTGCACCGTTTCCAGACGTCTGCAACACCCATGTGCAAACACAACACATAAAATGAAGTGCGTGAGCGTAATGGAGGGTGTGATGGGTGGTTGTTTGCTCATACCTTGTATGCAATGTCAGTATACAGTAACCAGCCTGTGAGCTGCACCTGTGTTGCACGCACCATTATCTGCTCGCCAGCATTACGGCCCATTATCCTTGTCGTGTTATTGACCATTGCTGTCGCCTAGAAGGTCCATTGGTGACGTTCCCTTGCCCGATGACGGCTGTGCACAACAACACTCTCACGGATGAAGCAGTCCACTGCAGTAGATGGACCATGTCTAACATAACACTAAACGGTTATTTGACCAGCTAATGGCCGATGATACACAACTCCTAGCTGTTCGGACCATGGCAGGGCTGGAAGAACTGTAGCAAGTGAACATCTGGACACCCGATTCCCATTGCTGATGAACGCCATGCCAAACTAATTGAAAACAATAACGTCGAGTTGCGTCTTTCGTTTTCGAAGAGAACTCATCGATGCCGTAATCGTGCACGATCGTGGTGGCATATGTATCCTCGACACACATACCCAGAAGCATTCGTGAGAAGCAAAGAAACAAGCGAACACAGAAATAAAAATCGCTCGACGCTTTCCAATGAGTGTGTCGTATGCTTCATACTGTGAATACACGATGGGGGTCAAGCGTGCCAGAACCGCCAATGAAGGCGATGCCGTCAATACTCCATCAGGTGTAAGTAAAGACCGCCCACTGGTACGTAAGCAACGTGTAGGCCTTCCAATTTGCAAGGTTATGTTTTTAGACAAACACGTGCGCTTCGTGTTGTCTCAGCCTGGCAAGGCGACAGCCGCAGAGCAGGAAGCGTATCAAGCATCATACAGCAAGTGTTTGCACCGCCTCGTGGCCCGCCCTCCTCGACAGTTCGACGTCAAGTTAATAAGTTCACGGTCTCCAGATGTTGAGCTGTGCATTGACAGCAGTCTGGTTGGAAAGCTGCCCGTTCTTCATGACATATCTACGATCAAAAGCGAAGCGCATGATGCCGACGCAGCCGGATCAAGCGAAGAACAAAAACCATCGGGTATCAAGGTTGGATGGTCGGTGTGGACTCTTGTGAGCCTGCTCCTAATCCTCGAAGGCAACCTGACTCCTCAGGAGTGGTTCAATCACGGCGCAGACAGTGACCCAAACCTCCCTTCGCAGACTCTAGAAGTACGCTTCTATTCGTGTAACCTTTGACTGCAATCTGGTCTGCCTGATTGACCTGGATGCATTCATTCAAGATGGTGAAGTCCAGGCACATAGTATTCACTGTTCTGCATTTCCGGCGATACCTGCCCGCCTATGTTGATTCATCGCGCGGTAACATGCAGCTGGCAGTGTCCTTGGACTGCACAGAGGTTCGCAAGCATGTGATGAGATGGTTGCAAGAGGTGGTGGCGGAGCTTGGCCCGAGCTCATCTGATGCTTCCATAACCGAGCATGGAGTTCAGAGAGTCTGGTACTTGACACAGGTTCAGTTATCATCTTTTGCAACTGTATTACGAGGCATTCAGCATTTTCTCGTCGCCATTCTCATATACCGCATAGGTATCCTGGACATTGTCTGCCTGGTACCAGTAACAAGTCTGCGTCCTCGTGCACTGATTGTGTTGAATTGAGAACCGGTGTACATGGCTACTGACAGAGCACTTCAACTGTGCGATGGTGCTGTATTCTTTCAGAGATACCACTAGCAGACAGGGCCAACTTATGGGTTTCTGGTGTATGGGACAGCCACCCGTCTCCGGTAGATATGATCTTAGAATGCTTCTTACTGTTCACAACCTTTCACAGCTCACGATGCAAAAACTTTTGGAAGCGGAATAGCACCAACAATTGAGTTCTGGAAGGGGCCTTTACGTTGACGATGATATTCTGAGTAGATGTGGCCCTGCAGCCGCTTGCTTGCACATCCCTCACACAGTACTGCACTTCAACACTGTTCAAAGGGGTGATTACCTTCATCACGTATAGTCTTGACTTCCTTGGATGCTTGAACTGCCCTGAACGGCTTCAAGTTGAACCATATATATCAGGGTCAGCATATCCTGGAACAGCACCTATCTCGTTAGATACAGTACGAGATTCTAGTGAGATACTGTATGATGCACTACCGTACCAGCACTACATATTGGACCGCAGTAAACGTTGAACCATGACCAAGATGTTGCTGCACATTGAACACTTGCATCCTAAAAGGACCAATACACGCCAAACATTGAACCGCTCTCGGTTTTTCGGGGCAACATCTTTCAATTGTTGGGCCTGTTTGACGTACCTTCTGATTAAGATTTTGCCAGAGAAGTTATGAACAACTTCTTCCTGAAGTGCGTTTTTGCCAGCTGCGAATTAAACCATGAAATGTTTGAAATACTGGCGCAATATTTAGTGCTAGTACAGTATACCAATGGAAACACATAATCAAAGACGTGGGCGTTATCTTTAGACATGTACCTGTGTGTCTTGAGCAAGCAGTATAAACACTTCCCGTGGTAAGTGCTGGATGGCTGGATCAAAACTGCACAACATACACGCCTGTGATGCCAGTATGCCACATGACCAAAAAAAATTCGCGAAACATTTCTCACCGTGCGTGATGGCACAGTGTGCCTTCCAAACCGTTCAGTTGGCCGCAGTGTGAATAGATGTGCACCATCTCGTATGCATTCACGCCCTGCATATGCATGCAGCCCTACATGGAGAAAGTGACCACAGGGATC
>JAUMHD010000256.1:0-20504 GCA_032359135.1 Ulvella scutata
CTACCTACCTGGGCAAGTGTGTGTCAGTGTTGTTTCGTGATGCCGAGAGAGCGAAGAGTAGGAAGCATGTCTTGAACCGAGCCACTATGGTTCCTTTGGTTATGTCTACTTTAGGAAAGTTAGGCCCCTCTGCTGAGGGTTACTTGCAGAACCTTGCTGCTGTTGCTTGTTCCACTGGTGTTCTAGATCGTGGACTGTGGTTGCGAATCAGTATACAGTATCTGAGTTGTGCCCTCGTGGCATTGTGTTTCGTCATTACTATTGCAGTTTGGCTAAGACTGCTGGGGAAAGAGTTTCGTGATGGTGCTGTTGTGCCATTCGAGTGAAGTGGTGGATGTTGTGTGTTAGTTGCTTTCGGCTATTCAGGTTCATGTCTATTCACTACCTTTCCTGCTTGTAACACATGGATACCCAGAAAACAAACTTTGATGCACAGAAGTCAGCTTTGAGCGCAACAAACTTGTTCTCTAAAGCACATGAACTATAAACACATAGATGGATGACAAGTCGCGCAAGGGCACGACTCTTACGTATGCGGCTGGTTGTGCTTGTGGGCTGGTTGTGCTATGCGCGCAAGGTCTCGGGCGCAAGTGCATGCGCAGTGCGAGTTCGTACAGGAAAAATAACAAATCGGGCCTCGTTAGGTTTATAATACCGATCAAAATATCTGTCGAAATATCTGCTCAATATGTACTTAAATACGTCTGATCAGTCGGAATGTCGTCTGTAGATCAAGAAGTCCCTTCTCACGTTAATTTGGTATGTTATATCATGCTGCTTATGTTTCGTGTGCGCTTCGCTGTATCCGCACTCCGGGCAGGTTCAGCAGTTGCCCTGGGCAGGCTCCGTAGCGGGTGAGATCGACATTGGGCATATTGGTTTATCAAGAAGCTAAATAGTACCAATAGAAGATACCGTAGTTAATTAAAAGCATCGACAGCAAGCCTTGATGTCACCATGACACGTTTCAACAGCTTCCGACAGTAGGCCATGTCACCACAGATGAGTTCAGAATTTTCGACAATCACCGAAATCGTCTCTTGATTGACCAAATAGGTTCCGACAGCGCCACGCAAGCGCCACGCATAAAATTTGAGCTGACTTGCACGTAGGACAACGTACAGGCAAGCCATGGCAACCACGGTTGCGCAATCTCACTGCCGAAACGTCAATGATGCCAATACTGTCAATATGGTACCCTCTCAGGAAATGGCACCCTTTAACAAGGATGACAATGAAACGTCACAAGAATCTTGCTTTGATGATTACGACAGCTGAGTTGATTTTAGATGTCACGCACTGGTCAAGTCTCAAAATGTTCGACAATTTTGGGTGATTGTCACAGTAACCACACTGTCGGTACGACCGACAGCACCCCCCTTGTCACGCGTCACCTGTCGATGCTTTTAATTAACTACGGTATGTTAGCTACTAGCGCAAGGGTATAGTCGTGCTCGGTTGTTCCAGGAAGCCTACAAGAGAAGTGTGGAGAATAATCACATATAGGCAACCCACTCGCCCCTGTGAGCCAAAGCACGGACCAACAGGCCCACGGCCAACCCACAAAGGTACTATGTAGTGTCATGCTGCTTCGTATCGCTATATATGTTAAGTTCGTCCATGTTCTGCCACATTCAAGCCCACATACAGCCTGCACTGCCCGTTGGCGCGATACCCGACACGGCGAACGGCCGGAAAGCAACGCCCATCTCATATATGACCTTCAAAATGAGAGCTTTTGGCCGCTAGAGTCTGCTCGTACATTCAACTTAGTCTCCGTTTTTTCTTCTAATTAAGTGCGTGTAAAATGATTCTCGAAGCAGAGGATATAAAAAGGATATTACACACTTAGTGTCGTCTGAGACGCTTAATCTGGGCCCGCGGGCGCTGTTGTCCGAGATGCTCCTGCAGTACCGCGCATACCGGAGCGCACTCTGCTCCTTTCAGCACCAGAAAACTCATTCACAGCCAACGTTCGCCTGTCCGGAAGCAGTTTTGCGCGTCGATCACTGCACACCACACAAAGCATGCCGTTGGAAAGCCAGACACATATTACAGCTGTTGTGAGTCTGTGCAAATCCGACATTCCAAAACACATCTGCAGCAAACAGCCGCAACGGCCACACCGGGACGCACAGCGCACGATTCCAACCTACCTTCCCTCGCGTTTGTACCCATCTAATCTAATTAGAAGACTCTCGGGCGCGGTTTAACCACAAACGGTCCGCGCGTCGCAGAGATCCAAAAAATCAGGCCACAAACACGCCCACGCAATCCAGCACACAGCCCCGACACCCCACCCGACACACCACACGCGCGCGAAAAACACCAGCCCACCCCCCCGCCCCCCGAGCGCCCAGAACCGCCCCCCACACCCTACCCCGTCCAAACGGCCCAAGAATCACATATACATGTCGATCACAACAAACAGTCAATCAACCTTCTACTTGTGATGTGGAGCTTAGAACTGATCCACGGTTGCCTGCCTTGGTGTCACATAATTTCTCAACCTCTCAGAAATGTTGTTCTTGCGTGTTGCATCCACAGGCTCTGTGTGGTGCATCCACAGGCTTCTGATCACGACTCCTTGACGAATTGTTGTGCTCAGCTAGTGCCCTAGATAAGTCTTCATGTCTTAGGAGCCGATTCGCTACAATATGATCAAGAAGCCATATCGTGTGCTCTAACTTCCAATCAAGTGTGGCTTTTTTCGGAGCAGCGCCACTCATCGCATCAACCACTCACTCGGCAAAAATGCACTCAGACAGGTGAATGAGGTGATGTGAGGCTCAGAGAACAACTGGAGTGTCGTCTGCGTGAATTTGTTCGTCATGGCTCGTCTCCTTGTCTCAGTCCTGTGCTGAACAATGTCTCAACTGTCCGTTGACCAAAATCCGCATTATATATCGAGGGTGCGTATAAACCAGTGCAATTTGTATGGGCGCGGTTTGACAAGACTGGTTTGGTGCGTATCGTCCAGAAGTTTGTATAAGCAAGGTGCGTAATAACCAGCTGTTACTGTATTAACTGTACAGTTGCATGCCCGTTCTCTTCCGGCATGCTGAAAGTTTTGAGTTTGTAAGTTTTCTCTTAGGTTCAATCAAGAAATGCTAACAGAAAAGTGCGCACAGTTGCAAGTCATTCGTAAATGTGCTCTTGGATGGATTTAAGAAACCTTTCCGTTGCAGTTTCGTTCTTTCTTAGCGGTCGCATGTGCAGACACTGGAAGGGCACACTCACAACGTGTCAGCTGTTGCTTTCCACCCAGAGCTTCCTATAATTCTTAGTGGCTCTGAAGATGGAACAGTCAAGATCTGGCATGGAACGACCTACCGCTTGGAGACTACAATATCTTATGGCATGGAGCGCACGTGGGCGCTTGGCGTAGCACGTGGTACCAATGCAGTTGCGGCTGGGTATGATGATGGCGTTGTGCTCATGCACATGGGAAACGAGGAGCCTGTAGCATCCATGGACACGGCAGGTAGGATCGTGTATGCCCGACACAATGATGTGCACACAGCAGTCATCAAGGCTCTAGGTGCAGATTATCAGATTGCTGATGGAGAGCGTCTTCCACTTCCCCTTAAGGTACTTTGGATCTGCTTCTATTTTGCTTGAAGATAGTGGTCTGCTTTTTTCAGTTTGCACTGTGGTTGCTGAAATAGATATAGATTCAGCAGCATGAGCGTGCTAACATCAATATATTTCTTCGTTGTACATCTTCACTTTTCACATAGCGCTCCTTGTTGCTTTATGTAAAACAGAAACGCAACTAGGGAAACTCTTGCACATGCTGAAGATGGCGAATTAAGGCTCTACCCTCCTAATTGTTTGGAAAACTGGCAGGAGCCGGTTTGAAGTGCTTACTTCACGGATTTCTGTACACGACATATTGTTGGAAAGCTATTGAGATGTAGAATTTGCCATTGTCGTCGAATGTGACCAAAAATAGTTTGACAGCGGTATTAGTCCAGAATATACCATAAATGTGGGGCACTCTATGGCGCGTTGCAACATCCTTTCCGGCAACACAATTCGGGTTGAATAGAAAGTGCACTATATATATTGTTTCCTCTGAAACGAAACGAGGCTGAAGTTCTTTCCTACGCGGTGTTGCTGTGGCGTCGCACATGCACCAATCATGTAACGTACTGGTAGGAATGCACTACTTGGTTGGACAATATGAACCATTTCAAACTTCAATATTACTATATTGTGCTACTTGAGCCCGTTTTCTTGGTGTGGCAGTGCTCCTGGCTGCGTTCTATGGATCGTATAGCTGTGTCATCCAAACCGCTTCGCACGAACACACCACATCGCACGCTCTGGAGCGCATTCCTCATTGCTAGCATATTGCATCGCTTATTAATCTTCTTCTATCGCCTTTGGTGATGCGTTAGTTGCATTCGTACGTTGCGTGCGGCTGGTTGTGCCAGACAGGCCTGAGCATGTCCAGCACATCACTGAATGGCTCAATTCTAAGCCGAGATCAGTCCTTCTCATGTATATAATTAGGTGGTGCTAGCTGGCGTCATAGACTTTACTGGAACAGATATCTGGTATGGGCGTGTAGCGCACACCAGGCAAACACATCCCGACACAGTCGTGAACAATTGCATGGAAGGTGATCTGTGCTAGATACGCCCAGTTAACAAGCGGAGTACACCATGCCACGCATGCACGAAAACAGTGAGCGCACAACCCGGACTAAATTCATATCAAACCCTGCCCTGAGAAAATTGCTATTTAGACTTTCATCGTGCGTGAATGCGGTCGTGATGGACCGTCCCAACCGTCACAGAAAATTAGGAGGGTAGGGCCTTAACACTGTTTTTCCATGCAGGATTTGGGCAGCTCAGAGGTCTTTCCATCAAGCATTCAACACAATGCGAATGGGAGGTTTGCTGCAGTTTGTGGAGATGGAGAGTATGTTGTGTACACTGCGCTTGCATGGCGCAACAAAAGTTTTGGTGAGGCGGCAGACTTTGCATGGAGTTGGGAGCCCAATGACTTTGCAACGCGTCGAACCACGTCGCAAACAATCACATTCCACAAGAACTTTAAGGTAGTTCCTGTGTATGAGATGTCAAGAGTTTACAGCTTGGGTTTCTCGAAGGGGTTGCACTTGCGTTGCGAGCTCTACATGTTTCTTGCCTGCATGATACCCGCTTCCCGTGAATTCTTGTCAGTGTCTGGATTGCATAGGTAGCCGATGCAGGAATCTTTGTGACACCGGTACTTTTCGCTGGTGCGCAGTTTGTCTCCATTCATTACACTGCACTTTTTGCTGCTGAGTCACGCTTGCTTAACTTACAGGAGAGTGGAGAATTGACTCTCAACTTCAGGCCAGAAGGCATGCATGGAGGAGCTCTCCTTGCGGTTCGGGGGACCGATTGCGTCTCACTTTATGACTGGGAGACTCTCAAATGCGTACGCCGCATTGACGTCACTGCAGAGAACGTGTTCTGGAATACTGCAGGAGACATGCTGACCGTTGTATGCAAAGAATGTATGTTCATTCTGAGGTACCATCGAGAAGTCGTTTCTGATGCTCTGGCAACTGGGGCACAGCTGGAAGATGATGGAATAGAGGATGCATTTGAGGTTGTCACAGAGGTGTGGTTTTGCGAGGAGCAACTGCACTGCTGTTGTCGTTTCACTCAGTTTTGCTATTGTATCCTGGAGGCATGTTGTGCATATTGTTACAGATGGTCGAGTTCGGCTGCATTGATTGAATGTTGGTACCATGCACAGATTGGGTATGCGTGGAGAAAACGCTAGTTAGAAGGAATCGGGCGGTGCGTCTTGTTGTGCAAAGCAAAAAAATCGCTGTTTTTTGCTTGTTAGTCTATGGAAGATGTGAACTTTCCAAGAACATGCTGGTGCGGCATACGGTCTTCATCGCATACTTGCGATGCACATATTCTCAGTCGGTTGGAAGACCTGTTCTGCGGCACCATGTAGCCTATGCACATTTTGATGTACAATTGTTCGACCTGACTTCTTACGCAGAGTCTGAGTGACTAATATCCCTTTCCTAGTGTTCGTTGTGCGCGATGAGGGGGAACACCTTGTTTTGTTTTCACCCTGATCGGTGTGCTGAGTGACGAGGGAGGTTCCTGTACCCCATCTTCAGAACGAAATTTTTTGTGCAAACAAGAGTTTTTTTTCCGACTTGTAGGAAATCTTTACAAACCGGAAAGGTATTGAATAGGCATGAACCTAAATAGCCAAAAGAAACTAACCCAAAGTATCCACCACTGCACTCGAATGGCGCAACAGCACCATCACGAAAGTCTTTCCCAGCACTCTTAGCCAAAATGCGATAGTAATGACGAAACGCAATGCCACGACCACGACCCAGGGCACAACTCAGAAACTGTCTACTGATTCGCAACCACAGCCCACGATCGACAACACCAGTGGAACAAGCAACAGTAGCAAGGTTCTGCAAGTAACCCTCAGCAGAGGGGCCTCACTTCGCAAAAGTATACATAACCAAAGGGTCCATAGTGGCTCCGTTCAAGAAATGCTTCCTACTCTTCGCTCTCTCGGCGTCACGAAACAACACTAACTCATGCTTGCCCAGGTCTCAAGGTCAAGTAGGATCAACAATGCTGACATCACAGCCAACGCTGCCTGTGGTATCGAGTACATGAAAATCAGCACGCTTGCCATTCACAACAGCCGGATACACAACACCCTGCCTCAGCAAGTGAGCATCAGCAGGCTCCCTAGTGCTAGCCTGAGGAGATCGCACGACACACGCGCGCCAACTGCATTCAACGGAAACATCATCAACACATACATACCCGCTACCTCAGCTGCGCTCTCCTGCCTCAACGTTCTTTGGCTCTGCAGCTTGTTCCGCCAACAAATCCTTCATCCTGGCAACGTCAGCCTCACTGCAGCTCTTGAACCCTGGATTGCGAAGGTTCCAGCAGGATCCCTGTCTTCTCACCTTGCTCCCGCAACAACTCTACTTCCGAAAGCAGTGCAGCTGCTCGTGCAGCATCGTGCCAAGACGATCTGCGACCGGAACAAGAACAAGATTCTGCAACTTTGTCCACCCTCCCCATGTGAGGGGAGCTCCGCCATCTTCACGGGGGTGATCTTCCCATCGCTTGTGTTCGGGACTTGTGAATTCGCTGACTGGGGTGCTCAGTGTAGCTCTGGACTGTTTTGAATCTGTAAGATTTGTGATCTTGTACCGCGTTCGCATGTGAACAACGTGTGCTGGAAACCGAGGGAAGGCTCTGCGACCTCTGCAATGGTGTGAAGGCTGGTGCTGGACTGGTTGGAATTGGCAACTCTCTTCTGAGATCGATGGAGGGAAACACTGGAAGGAAACAAAGTGGCAAGTGATTCATCACTTGCCGCATACAACTTCTCCATTCGCTTTTGTTGGGCGCCCTGGTGTGCCTCTGGGGTACGAGTCTCGCACCTGATTTCAGCTTCACAAATTCTGCCGACAGTGACACGCGATAGGTGCAGCTCGTGCCTACAAGAGAATAGACGCGTTTCTGCGCTTCACATCTTACAATACTACTTCGATCCTGCAAGAAGTGGCCGGTATATGCCGCTAGATGGTCCAAAAGGTCCGTGCATTGGTTGTGAGGGATTGCCCGGAGTCGCGCTCGACTTCGGTACACAGCGGATACACACGTAGTTTTTCTTCTTATTCAGGTTTGAAACGGAGTTCTTCGGCCGGCCCCGTGACCAGGAGCAGCCGTTACAGGGTGAAACCAGTCACAGCTGCACTTGACTAGTAACTCCATGTTCTTGCTATACTGCTCAATTTTGTACACATGGGTTGTTTTCTCGCTTCAGACTGCAATCTCGTTGTTCGGGAGATTTAGAGGGACTTCTTGCATTAGCACAAGGCATTCATGTCCCACAACGTCGCATTAGTACAAGGCCGATGTGGCCAAACCAACGACAGCTGGCGAGTTCCGATGGTATGGTACCCAAGTCAAAACTTTTTGGGTCTTTGAGTGTTTGCACAGTCGCAGAAAAGGCAGCTGATGAATCCGGAGATGTTTTTTATGGGCCGATCATCGAATGGGAGTGGAATACATTTTTGTACCTTGGCCACCTAGAACCCTTAACACGCGCTATAGATTGCCCGGTGCTGCAAAGAATTGCCATTATCTGGCCCTGAAGGTCCTGGCGCTCTTCTTGGGTGGCTTGTTTGCTGCTGGCTGCCTCCCCAGAAGCATCGTTGCTATCCTCCTCACTACAGTCAGATATCTCAATCTCAGTGTCACTGTCAACAGTACCCGCCTTTCTGCTTTTTTCACTTTCCCTCCGATTCTAACTCAGGGTATTGATCAGAATCGCTGGACAGGGAGATTTATTTACGGCGATTTACTTTCCTTCCGATTTTGAATCACAACAAAAGCCAACAATATATTGCTTTCTTCTGCAAGAAGTGTACACCGTTTCAGGGTCAAAGTTCTAGGGCTAACAGTACAAGTGCGGGGGCAGCAAGTGCGCCGGCGGTGTGCATTTGGAGCCTGCAGCCTCTATGACGTCATCTCATGACCAAACATGCGCCTGGCCTAAATCAGGCCTGCGAGGCACTTCAACCATAAACTGAACGTAAAGGCCACTGATTTGATGTCAGTACAGGCTAGAGATGCTTCAGGCATGAGCCAAAGCCTGTTGGCAGCCTGAGCCTTTGTGTTTCGCGATATGTTTCTGGCAAACTGCACCCTGTGCCAGAAAAATGATATGTTCTGGCCTCTGGCACCCATCTACCGCGGGTGTTCCGCTTTGATGTACGCATCGTGATATGAGGGCGCCGCTATATGTTCACAACTTATGTCGGCAACTTGCAGCACATGCGGTCCGTGCGCTTGAATGATTGCTGCAAGGGTACGACAGTTTCTTCTCCAACTCGTGACGATGCTTGTTCCTCTATACGAAACGCTTTCTGCGATTGCACGTGGTGAAGTGAAGTTTGGAAGCAGTGTTCCCAGTGCCATACTCCACAGCGTTGTCCTGTGTACAGCTTGCACTGTATCTCAGGGCTCTTTGCCACTCCAGCAACAGCATTCGATTAGTTCCAAGTATCATCCTGGTTCAAGGTCGCATGAAATTATAAGGCTGATTGTGCTTTTGCACGCACAATCAACCACAGCCTAAAGCCGGCCACCAGGGCTGTCCCTCACAACGCTCTCTTTGTTGTGATCGACATGGTGGTAGTCTCAAAGCTTAGAGACAGATTTCAGGTTGCCGTGTGTGTATTTGGGGCAGTCAGCCATTTCAATATAAAGATAAAACCAATATGCTGCTTTGGGAAGGTGCACAAGTAGCTATGCATGTCAGTTGTTGACTCAGGTGTCGATTTTCTGTGCCATTTCAAACCAGAACGAAGCCTGCTACTCACGTTTTGGCATAGCCGCACCTGGAGGAAATAAATGGCAACTTCACACTTATATAAGCAGTCAAGGACGGACGCCGTGTGATGGTCAAGAGGGTGCCTGGCCTAAAGGACCTCTGTGTTTACGCCAGGTGGACAGCAGGCACCAAAGCTGTGAGCAGCTGGCCGCCAGACACCTTCAGCTTGTTCCGAGACATGTACTCACGTGAAAAATGGTGTAGAACGTTATGTGGTAATGCCTGGCGGCTCTCTCTGATGGACATTACGCTGGGCGAGTGGTGCTATATCTCTCAAACTAGCCTCTCCGTCTTCAATCATAAGCCACGCAGATCATTTGCATACAAACATACGCTTCTGCTAAGTTATGTAGGGGAGCAGTTCCACCTGTCGTGACATTCTCCGTTCATTATCCACTGACCGGATTTATTCCATGGTACAAAGAGGCCCCCAAACGTCGTACTCGCAACAGCCCTGATGGCTGCACGTCGAAGTATCGGAACAACAAGATCATTTGGTATATATCCCTATCGTAACGGGTCAACACACGCGGTTCCATCTGACTCGTACAACAGGGCCCGACCGGATTTAGCCCCACTGCGTGATATGCATGCGCCTGGGTCGTTGTACTGTACCAGGTCCTACCTGGCTGTTTTCTGCATATTGCGAGTTTTGGGGCAACAGCACTCCGTCTTACTATTTCGAGCAAGGGCACACTAGAACGTATCTGGTTAATCCACTATAAAATCTCTGCTCTGCAAATTAGAGCAGTGATATCAAATGGGTTCTGATCAGCCAGATGTTGCTGCACACAGAAACATCGATATCCGCACCACACAGCTACATGTTTCCAGACTGCCCAGTTCTTTAAAGGAGAGGGATGCATTGTGACTGACAGAGCCCACTCATCGACTTGCGTCTACCAAACCTGCTGCAGATCCAGTCAGATGCACGGAATGTAAATCTGTAGAGGCAAGTTTGTTATAACAGATAGCCCTTGGCGTAAGTTGTTCACTGATAGAATATTTTGTGAACGCTCTTGGCAGTGTGCAAAAGTACTTCCCACAGAGCCCTTCTGTCCTGCCTGACTGTTCTCATCCATGTTTCCGTACATAGTTCTGGAGATAGGTTCATCTCCACGTCGGTTTCTTCAAGTCTCTGCTCGTCGCTGCAGCAGATGCCATCGTTTAAGATTTTGTCGGCTCCACCATTTGCAACTACAGCTTTGTCAGAGGACGAACGGTGTAAGTGATTGATGCAACACTAGTACATATTTCAGATAAGATGTCAACTGCACAAACTTTACAAGGCTTGCAATTGCCTCGCAGTGTTCTTGTTACTTTGGCTGATCAATATTTTCCAGTTGAGGTCGCAGCTTCTCGGTGTACATGTCACCTGGTGACCGGTAACCTGTGGCAAAGTGTCTCCATGTCCAACTCGCACCACGACCTCGATCTCCGGTTTGAACCATGAAGCATTCAAAGGGCGTGCCACGTCCTGTTCCTCCCTAGCACACCTTGCATCTACATGTTCGAATGTGTGCTGTGCACACGAGATATCCATGCACCATCATGTTGCGTTGGCTTCTTTTAGTTTCAGCGAGAAGGAAGCGTACGAGTTCTGCTGCTGCAGATTGAAGATCGGGTCACAAGTGGGCTGTGGGTTGGCGACTGCTTCATTTACAGCAATGCTTCTTGGAGGCTGAGTTATTGTGTTGGTGGCGAGGTGACAGTCATGTTTCATCTAGATAGGCCTCTATTCCTGCTTGGATATCTTGCAACACAGCAACGAGTGTACCTCATGGATCGTGAGTACTCGGTTACCAGCTACACGCTGCTGCTAGCACTTGTAGAGTTTAAAACTCTGGTTATGCGAGGGGAAATGGATAAGGCTTACAACATGTTAGACATGTTGCCTGAGGACCAGCTTGATGGGTGCGCATGCTTGTAATGTTGGAAGTCTGTCCTGGCTATGTATCACTGCTGGAGAATGCGATGTTGGCAAGAGTGTCTGTAGTTATCAGCTGTTCACATTTTGCTGGTGAAGTTGTTCTTAATTGTGACCACGAGCAGAGTCTGATGGCGTTGTGATGTGACCCGTTGTAGCGAACGAGGTTCATAGCTGTGTTTCAACTTATAACGAACATAATTCCAGGCATGTAGCTTGATTCTGTGAAGCGTGGTATTTTGCAGGGTGGCTAAGCTTTTGGAGGCACGAGGAGAGGTCTCCAAGGCCCTGGAGGTAGCTCGCGACCTGGACTACTGTTTCGACCTGGCTATCACATTGAACAACCTTGACACAGCAAAGAGTATTGCTTTCAAACTTGGATCGCGCATGCGATGGAAGCAACTAGGAGAGATGGCTTTGTCAGAAGGGCGGCTTGTGCTCGCTGAAGAATGTATGCAAAAGTCTGCAGACCTTTCAGGCCAACTTCTTGTGTTCTCCGCTACCGGAAATCGCGTCGGAATGCAGGTGTATTTCTCCTTGTCCTCATTATGTTGTATAGTAGGTTGTAGCTGCCGCAGCACCAGATGATCACAAAGCTTGAGATTTTTTTCTGATCTCTATACGCACACAAAAACGTATCCAGATCCCGTCTACATCAGTCCAGTTCTGCCCAGGACAATGAAGCACATGCATATCCCTAACTGCACATACTACGCACCCTATCGGCAACATGACCCGTTCAGCACGCTTTCTCCGGCCAGCGCATGCGCACCGGCTGAATGCACAAACTACATCTGTCATATGTAATCAGAGGTTTGTGAGGTCTAACTCGCCTGTTGTGCGTGCCATATGGACAAGAGATGCCTGAAATTTGTGCCTGCTCGTCCTGGTTTAGCACTTGGGTGTGTTTAGACACACCTGTGCGCGAAGAACTCACAATAATGTTATTGTATGAGTTTATGTGGGTTCTGATGTAGCTTGGCAAAGAATCTGGAAGCGCGGCCGGAAGATGCAGTCAGATGAACACTATCCGATATATATACACATATGAACATCTGCGACTGCACCTCAGGACATAAACATTTACAACAGATTCATAGGTTCAGATTAAGTCCAGCCCGGACCTTCCGCTCCGAAGTAGACGTTGTACAGCTGCGTATACAGGCTGCACACGAGTGCATTCAGGTTGCCTACACATTCACTGACAAAAACTTGACTCGGGTCAGATATTTACTCTGTATGGCCTCTTCGATCATTAGGAGGCTATAATGCCGCTGTGCAGCACCTGTTGCAATCGCTAGACTCTGGATAACCGAAGTTGACACTAGCCCATGTGCCCAGCAGGAACTTATGATCCAGCAACCTACTTCATATATCTGTAATCGCAGACCTATGTGGGGGTGGGCTGTACCATGAAGATGGATGGGAGGATTCTGCATACTCAGTGGTGTCTGCAGACAGAGCTAGCTTTAGACATCGCCAAAATACCACAATTGCAGTATTTCTACGTAAGTAACGTGTCCATCCAGGGCCGTTAATGTATCGTGTGGTCTCTTGTTGAGCAACAGCTTGGCTCGCTGAACGTTTGAGGATTTAACGATCCGGACGAACAACCTCGGTTACATAAGATGTATGTAGTTGCTATTTCCGCGCTCTTGGCATCAAATTGTTGGCACACAGGGAACATGGATGTCGGTTACGTTCGTGATGATGCGAGTCCTTCATTGACCACATAAAATAACATATATACACAAAATGGACGTATACGCAACAAAGGAACACTTCCAACTGTGAACGTTCGAGCCATGTGCTAAGAACGTGCGACAGCTGTGCATCTCAGCTGCCACAACACACCCGTAGGCTAGACAGAACACCTGCCCTCGTAAGCGCCCAAGTTGGACCGTACAAACCTTTAAGTATATGTTTATGAGGGTTCATGCGCGAGCTTTTTGCGTGTCGTGCAATAGGGCGATTTCGTCTAATTCGCGTCATTCTGGGGACCCTTCAGGTGCGTAGTAGCACATCATCAGCTAATAGGTAACATGTTGTTCCAGATGCTTGAACCACGTGAAGGTGCAGGCATGCTCATTTGCGCGCGAGGTGGATACGTGGAGACGCATTTCTGCAGTCCGCCCGGGATTTTACGTTGCCAGTTTTGAAAGCTACAATGTGTCTCGTATCGAGAATCTGTAACATGCATACAAAAGCAGAATTCAAGCAGACGCAATCACCAGTTTATGCATATTCAGGAGCATTGTCGCGATTTTTGTCAGGTTTTTTTCCAATGCAAGTTGTCAAATGGGAAATCCTTGACGCGCGGATTTGGTCAACTTGGCAGTAGGGCTGCACAGAACACGATAATTGCGGGCCAACACGATACAATGTGATGCATACGATATTGAACGATGTTGGTACGATAAGCGAACGATTCAACTGTATCCTTTCGCCAGATGCGTACGACATGCACACGATTCGTAAAGCTAGTATGTGTGAGCTTCTTTTGGTGTGGTTGTTTGCGTGGTCCTTTTTCGCTGTGACCATTAAGGGCAACCCCAGGAGTTGCGAGAAAAAAAAAGTCATCGCCATGATAGTGACCGCTCGACCCGTTCGCGCGATAATTTTTGCACCCAAAGTTTGTCATTTGTACATTTGTTCATTTCGCATGGCGCGTTTAACCTATCTCGTGTCCTCGGTCACGGTGTAGTCATGACCAAAGTGCATGGCGGTACTTCCACTAACCTTGCTCTGGAAGTAGCCAAGGGACGATTTTCTTGCTCGCATCTGGTGCAATTAACCAACACTAAATTCACTGTGTCGCAAAGGGTTATGCTGCGTTGTGTACTGCAACTTCAGGTCCTTGTGGTGCGCTGAAGCACTGCAGCGGAGCTCTTCTCCGGATGCCACTATACAGGATGAATTGCCGCGCCTAATATTTCCAAAGTGCAACATAAATGCTGTTGGCGCGGAGAAGGGTGTGATATGGGCTCTTACCGACGCATTGTGTGTGCAGGGCAGCGAATGGATGGCTGTCAACAGGTCTCCGTACACACCAGACGGATATCCAGTCAGGCATAGTCGCGAAATGATAATTAAATGTTTTCGTGCGTGCGTTGGCCTGCATTCCGGGCGTCAGAGCACGATGAGTTCGCGTATGGAAGAGTAAATCTGTCCTCCTTTGTGGCTGTTGTAGTAATACACTAGACCTTTTTCTTTTCTTTGTAGCACGAAGCTTCACCTACAAAGTACTATTGTTGTATGTTTTGCATTCTAACGAGTCTGGACGCTGATCACACAGAGACGTGGTCGTGGACAGTTGGAGCATGAGAACACAATCGCCATCTGCACGGATCGGCCCAGAACTGGCGCAGCACGTTGAAATATCGGAGGTTGTATAGTTGTTGAGCGTTCGCGTTCGCTAAAATACCTTTCTTTAGTCGGTGGTCACGAACGAAGCATTTTCGAGGAGGTGCTCGAAAGTGCCAAAACATCGTTCGAGATAACGAAAATCCTGGGGTTGCCCTTAAGCAACAGGTTCCATATTCCATCCCCATAAGACATCAATAAGTATCTGCGTCGTCATGAACAACAGCAATCGAACCATCATCACTGAGCTCATCAAGGTCATCGAACCAATTCATCGCTCCTCGGCTATTGTCAAACAACCTGCCAAACTTCGACAGGAGCGCAGTAGGATGGCAGTAGGATTTCTCTCAGAAGCGCAGTAGGATGTGTGTTGACGTAAGCACTTGTTTGCAACGACTTGAAGTTCTGGACATTGCACTCCAATCACTTCCCATAGCGCCTTGCACTCCACAGTTGAAGCAGTCGATGCTTCACCGTGAAGGGGACTACACTGTTGATTGTCGCTATGTCAAACACATCACCGGGTTGAAATCCTTTGGTGACTAACTGTATCAGCTGCTGCTTGGCAACTTCACCTCCAAGGCGTGCAACATCAGTAACTGCATCATTGCCCTCAGCTGACGTGAGCTTGCTCTTGGGCAATCGTAGCAAAGACTGCCTGATCCTGTCACGAACGAAGTACACAGGATCCAACATGTATGCTACAGCGTGGCATGGTCTGTAGTAAAATTCACCCAAACGCCTGTGTACAACTTCCTGAAACTTCATAGCAGAATTCACAAAGCTGTCTGCGTCTGCTGCAAGGGCATACTCATATGCAAAACTGCTCTGCAGCTTTTTCAATAGTATTCAACATTGCGTCACACTGGATAGTAGAGGGTTGTCAGCTTCCAGTTTGTGCGTGCATGACTGAGGAAGCAAAACTTTCGTACACTTGAGCTGTGTGGCAAGAGGCAGCATCTGTGTCACTGTTCATACAAGCACGCAGGCCACCAGCTGCCTGCTTCTTGTTAGCCATGTTGCGGAACTCTTTCTCAGGAAACAGGTTGAAGAAGGCATCTTTGGCAGCACACAAGATTCTTTGAACCGAATCTGGTGTCGGAATGCGTTGGAGTATATCATTATTTCCCCTGTCGGTTCTGGGGCTAGCATCTGCAATCATTGCTGTAAGCTTCTCGCTGTTGTTGATGGTAGTGGATGCTTCTACAGCTATTCGATACATCTGGTGCACCCAACCAAATTTCTTGTGGAGAGGGAGAGTGTGTGTGTGTGTGTGACGCACAAGACTCGTTTATCAGTGGGCCTGCCTCCTCCTCAAGAGCATCCATAGCAGCTCTGCTTGCTGATGCACTGTCCATCACAAGCCGCTGACCGTTGCATGTGCTTTCTGTTTCAGCTCCACACATGTACATAGACACTGATCTTTTATCCATGTTGCATCTTTCCTCACATCTCTTGCTGGGATGATCTGAATGCTTATCACAAGTAGATTATTGTACATGCATAATGTGAGTTCCTGAAATGTTCCTCCATATCCGCTGTGGGCTTCATATCTTCCAGAACAGTGAGCCCCCATCTGGCAAGAGTATCACGATTGTCACGAGTGGAGTTCCATGCTCGGCTGAGTGCTTCTTCAACCCGTCCATTGAAGTTTGTATTTCTTTTGCCGCTGAAATCTTCTCTGTTGTTTCCTTGAGGGCGTTCTGGTAGATCACTGACAAGTGCTCCGTACCACAGGCTCGGCGGGATGGGGGTGTGGCCCCAAGGTACGCTAGTGCTTTGTGAAGTTGTTTGTGATCCAGACACGAGATCGGAGTGAAAGCATATAAAAGCAGGAGCAAAATTATCTGTGGAAGCACTCAATATTTGTGGCTGGTGGCGTAGGTGATGTGGCGCTACTTTGCTTGCTGGAGGCAGCGCTCCCATCTGCACCTGTACATCACAATAGCTTCATTTTCATAATGGTATCGCAACGATGCGCTATAGCAAAAAGTGGCACACGACATGGTATGATACGGCGTGCTACAAGCTTATCAGTATCGTGTTTTGAGCAGCCCTAATTGGCAGCCTTGCGTAGCTTTCACGTGTAAATGTTTCTCCAGTACCTAAACCCACTTTAGCGCTGTTCTCACAGCTTTGCTCTTGCCTCACAGCTAGGCATCAGCATTGGGGTTTTGTATTCCCACGAAATAAGACAGATGGCCTGTATCAGAATCTTTTCTCTCGCGCTTTTAGTTCGTTATGTCTTGCAAGAGAAGCGAGACGGGGTGAACTCATAATCTGCCTCCAGTGTATAAGTAGCCTACTGGATTTGCGCTCTAAGTAACCCTTAGCCTGTATTCACAGCGTCGTTTGAATATCAAACTTTCAACACATGCATGCACACTTTGCGGAAGTTGTATCGGCAGCACCGATACAAACGCAGAATATCTGTCTCATACAATGCTTCGATGAACGCAGCTCACACTCATCTTTTCTCGTTAGACTGTGTATGCTGTCTGCTTGCGCACCACTATACGCTGGTGATTTGCTCCTCATCTCATGCAGCACCAACCTCTGCAGGCTGTGCGCACTTCGAAGTATTTGATACATTGATCATGTTCCTTTGTACCTTAGTGTATGCGTGAAACTGCGACCTGGCTGCCCCGGCAGTGCACATTGACACGAGACCAGAATTCGCTCGACAATCACAGATCGTTGCATAGATCTGCAGCATATATCTGCAGCATATTATCTAATATTACATCTGCATCATAATTTGAGTTATTTTCCGGTTGCTCGCGTGTAAGGCATACTGTGTTCATATCCTTTCGCGCCACAAACGTCTGCACGGACGAACCAGAAGAAGTGTGCGAAGAAGGGTAGGTGCAGGCACCCACAATCAGCGGTATACACTTGTTGTTCCTGTGTACACTAGTTATTCCTGCAGCAGCAGTAGAAGCACGGTTATTGAGTGCGTCGTCAGTCGCAGCTTCGTGCATCCATGACCCTTCCACACGGACTGCTACAAACATAGCGCCCCGGGGTGCAAACTGCCAAGTGCAGTCACTTCACTATGTTGGTGCGCTTAAATTTGTGATTAGAGTGCGTGAGGTGAGGTGGAACCGCAGAAATTGCAAATTGATGGGACTAGTCTTGTATAGTGAAGGACAAGTCTCTTTGCGTATGGGGCTGGTTATCCTTGTGGATGGGCCCCCACAGCCTTCCTTCGAGGACGAATAGTATTGTACAGTGTTTGGGCCCTGCGGAAGTCTGTCCTCCTCGCCAGCGCCGCATGGCTTCCTGGAGGCGGCCGCGACGGGCCTGTGAATGCACCAAGCATGCGATGCCCATTCTCTGCAATAAAAAACAAAAGATCTAGTGGATGGGATACACACCGCCAACCTACTGATGCATAGTGGCGCATATTCACGTATTGACGCTGCTGTTGTCCCTGATAAGAAACCAAAGATGCTAGGGAGCCGACCTGAAGGCGACAAAACCACGCTTTTGCTTGCAGGCCCCGGAAATTTGAGGTTCTCCCGGGACCCTCAAGCTGCGTGTACGACACCCACATGCGCGGACTGTACTGAAGTCGCTGTTAGCACACTAGCTGATCGTTACAATAGATGTGATGAAAGCACATGGCACAATATGCGCTGATGCATCACATGCACACTCAAATACATGATATCCCATTAGTGTATGATCAAACACACCTGTAGTGAAGTCGCTGTTAGCACACTAGCTGAACGTGCCGACTTCACCACCACCTACAACTTTATAGTCCTGAGACTCTCAAACCTAAGCAGCTCAGTCGCTGCTGTCATGCTGGGTCTCTTGCTAAGTCAAGACAGTAGCTACACCCAGCAGAGGACACAACTCTGGTGGACAACCCTATAGCCGTGCACACTGCAGCGCGCCGACACCGGCCTGCGAGGAGCCGCGGCTCATCTGGGTGTCACTCAGGTAACTTGTAAACACAAACCTATTGACCTACAATGCATACTGATTCCCACAGTCATGCATTGCCCTCATACAATATGTTTCATAAGGAAACTCAACATTCCCCCCAGATTCTAGCATTGCCAATGAATGCATGGAATCTCTCGTAACCGGCACAGCATCACTTCAATGCTGCATAGAACTCTTTGCATGTCACACATTCTTGAGCACCTTGGTAGATGCATGTATGCTTCATGAAAGGCGTGCGAAAACCGCGTTGTAGCAACGCAGAGCGCTGCTCTGCAGTCTCACACTCAAAAGTCTCCATTGGTCACTGCTTCCTCATGCTTGGCAGGAGTGAGACTCTTGGTGAAGGTGTCAGCCTTTTGCTCCGTAGTAGAAATGTACCTAATGCTGACTAGATTGTCAATGTGGCGCTGGTGCGCCGCTCGCCACTTCAGATCCAGCCACATGTTTCCACCTGCGGGGCGGTTGAGCTTGCCAACAGCACTCTGGTTGTCAACCAACAGTTCTGCTTCAATGCTCTTGCCAGTCATCTCAAATAACAGATCCTTCAAACACATCACAGCATTTTCACCCATGCAAGCGGCAACGAATTCGGCCGCACATGTGCTCTCAACAGCAGTGGGCTGCAGCTTGGAGCCCCAAGCCACTGTACAGCCATGAACTTGCACAACCCAGCCTGATGTGCTACGTTTCTTCTCTTCCCCACAGTGATCAGAGTCGGTGTAGAGCATCATGTGGTGTTGGATGTTCTCTGAACATTCTCGAAGGTACTTGCCAGAGGGGTACCACAAGCCCCAGTCAATAGTAGCTTTCAAATATCTCAACAGATGCTTGACCAGAGGCTCATGAAAAGCTATTGGCGCAGACACAAACCTGCTCAGTACTCCAAGAGAATATGCAATGTCTGGCCTTGATCGTGTGGCCAGAAACATCACTGCGCGTACGAACGCTGGAAAGTCAATCATTGCGTCGTATGGTGGGCACGTGCCTTCAATACCTACCGCTCTGAGACGCTGTTTCTTCTTCTCGGCAGCATCACACTGACAACGCACAGCACACTTTTTCACTGTTCCTTCATTGAATGGAGTGCATTTTACATGTGCTGTCTCATAGCCGAATCGCTCTAATGTGACTTTCGTGTACTGCTCTTGAGTCCAACGGATGCCATACTTGTCGCGATGGATAAGAAACCCCAAGAAATGATATGCAACTCCTAGATCTTTTGTCTTGAAGCATTTTGCGACATGTTGCTTCGCACGCAACACATCAGGTTCACTCCCCCCGAACATGACGTCAACATACACCAGCAGAAGTGTACGACGCTCACCTGATTCTTTGATGAACAAGCATGTATCGGTGAGACAGGGAGTAAACCCAAACTTCATCAGCTCTTCACTGAGCTTCGTGTGCCACACATTTGCTGCTTGCTTCAGGCCATGGATAGCCTTGCGCAGCCGCCAGACCTTTCCCTTGAGATCTGGGATGCCGGGCGGTGGTTTCATGTACAGTTCTTCTTCAAGAGGAGCATGCAGGAAAGCCGTTTTACATCCATCTGGTGAACATGTAAGTTGTGGTGTGCGGCCAGATCAGAGAACATGCGGATGCTTTTGGCTGCAGCAGTGGGGGCGGTGGTCTCGTTGTGGTCGATACCCTCCACCTACTTGAACCCATGCAGACACAGTCTGGTCTTGCGGTCTGTGATATCACCACTTGGACCGTACTTGTTTCTAAAATCCAGTTTCGATGTCAGCAGGCGTGCCCCCTGGGGAACATCCTGCTCAGCAATTTCTTCAATGACCTGCATGTCTCTGATGCTTGCCATTTCCCTGTTGTACGAGTCATACCATAGGGACTGCAT
>JAUMHD010000267.1:0-20504 GCA_032359135.1 Ulvella scutata
AGTGAAGTGGATGTTTTGTGTTAGTTGCTTTTGGCTATTTGGGTTCATGCCTATTCAATACCTTTCCGGTTTGTAAGACGGTTTTGGAAAATATTACATAAGAAAAGTGCCTGAATGCCCCTTGGGTGCATCAGAATGATATACTACGTGCATGTGATGCTAAATATGATGTCTTATTGACGAGGTGTGCGTGGAGTGCCGATTCAGAGGTCACTTCAATGTAAAGTGTGCTGAGTCTGCGGCAACCCCCTGTACCCACTTACCAACAAATGCACGATTGAAGCCCTGAGAGTGATGAAAATGTCGTAACCAACAACTGTTCGATATAATTGTTGCCAGCAACATACAAAGATGACTAGAACAGATTGCATCTTCTTCAGTTGTCTGATTTTCCACATGTAGTGTTTTGCCTAAGAATTTTAGTATTTGTGATCGCCATGTTGCGCAAAGGCGTCAGGATCCAAAAGTTCCAGCCTTACTCCATGGTTCGTAAGCTGGAGCATAATGTCTGATGAGAGTACCCACGGCAGAACTACTAACCGCGAGTATGCATGTGTGCTGCGTGCAAGCTGACTACTTCCTTACTGCAGACCTATTCATCCGCATCTATCATTCAACCAGTGAGCGGGAGGGCATACAAGCTGGGTTGGATGTGCTGTGGATGATGATGAAGCCAGGCCTGGACGCCGCCATGGAGGGTCACCCTCTCAAGCCATGCCATACGACTAATGGGACACCCGTCTGCTCATTGACCCTTGCCATCCTCAAGCTTGTGCAGGTCTGCGTCCGCGCCATGCATACCTTGGAACACACTAATGCAACGTTTCGGAGACACATAAAGGTCTAGTGTTTGTATCAGGTTGCTAGCTCTTGTGATGTCGTAGCTGAGAAGGGTGTGGTACCTAGCATCCGGAGTTCTATTATTGGTCCGATTTGGTGTTTTGTACATTGGCATGCACTTGTACAATCTGTTTCCATCCGATGCTGGTTGAATCATGCTGATCCAACCAGACGTTCAGTGTATATCACCAGGAGCTGCTCACTGCAGGAGGACTGCAAGATGCCGGCAGTTAACGCACCAGAACGTCAAGTGCACGACTTCTTGAAGCCTGTTATACACCTCTGTGGGGACTTTTGGCGTCACATGCTAGATCAAATGGCCCGCAGCAGCTCACCTCCTAAGGCCGGCAGGGCACTGGTCATTGCTATTGTAGAAGAGCTGGTTGCGGTAGCATGGCAGCCAGCATGGCCTGGAGCCCAGCTTCTTCTGTATGTGCTGTGCAATCATCTGAAGGATGTAGTACACAGTGGGGGGCCACGTGCTGGTAAAAGCGATGCCACTGCCCGAGAAGAAAAGGAGCTCTTGCTGGAAGTTGTCGGTCACCTCATTGCAAAGGAATGTTTCTTTGTGGCCATCACATCCTCCACTTTGGCAGCATGACATTGTTGTCATACTTTCCTCCTCTCTCTGAGTAAGATGCCTTCTGTGTTTGTCCACCTCAACTTGAAAAGGTTTGGTAGCATATCATGGTCACTTGTGCGAAGGTACACTTGCACTGCAGACGTTCCCACAACATCCCTCACTATGCTTGTGTGGTGTTCATCCAGATGTTGATGTCCATGCTTTTCAAAGCATTGTATCAGTTTTTTTTAATAAGTTGCATGACAGAATGTTTTGGTGCAGATGCTACCGCTGTTCCGGCGGAGCGACGATGACATTGCGCTGTTGCTTCGCCTGATGTCTGCTGCTGGCACAGACGTTCAGGCCACCGGGGGTGGAGGCATGCCTGAGGTCACAATGGCAATGCTGCGCCAGCACGAACAGCTGCTTCAGCTGCTGTTGCATGGATGGTTGCAAGCAGACAGCTGCCTGGATGTTTCGGGGGCGGTAGCAGCCCGCAGATGCTCTGCTGTATTCAATCTGTGGTGTAGCCTTGAGCGAGTCCGTGCAAATGAGGCACATGCCTACAGTAATACATCTCCTTTGTCCTGTAGGTGTGCTTCCTTTCGCTTTTAGATTTCAGCAGCAGATCAGTTCTCATGGTGCAAGCGCTGTCCAGCTCAATATCTATCATCATGAGCTTGTATGGGTGTGCAGGCCAGAGGACACTGTGCAGTCTTGTGTGGAGCAGGCTCATCAACTAATGGCACTGAAAAGCTCAACAGCAGGTGCTACAGCACTGCTAGAAGCAGTGCAGCTGACTTCTGTTCAGGCTGCAACAGTGCACAAGTTGATCCTGTGCGGAGGGTTGCTGGAGCGAGGGCTAGACGTTCTATTGTTGCGACTCACCAAGGCGTCCCTAGCATCTCAAGAGTCCTCGATGAAGGTTCGTGCAGGTGCATGGAGAGCTCTCGCTGAAGTTCTCACTGTGAAGCCTGAGATCTTGTCTGTGCCTGTTGCACAAGATGCACTCAAGTCTGCACTCTCTGAGAAAGAGAAAAGTGCACAGGCGCGCTTCTCAGACCTGGTCGTATTGCCACGCATTTCATGACGCTCTAGTTCTTTGTTCCTCCCTGCTTGGTACTGGGCTTGCGGGCGGGCTGTTGTTATGATCAGGGGTCTGATGGTGCATCATGCGGTTCGTGTTGAAGCATGCAGGTACAGGACAAGGCACTGGATGTGCTGGCGAATCACATTCGTGGGGAGCCTGCAGCATGCCGTGTGCACCTGGGCATGATTCAGCAGGCTACACGCCATAATGCACTCAGTGTTCGCAAGCGTGCTGTTGACATTATCTGGAGCTGCTACATCACAGACCCAACCTTTTCTTCTTCAAATTTAGCACTTTGCAACAAGCTTCTGCTTGTACAGATGCAGATGTTTGAAGGTGTGCATTCGGGTCCCATTCAACTCCGAAAGACACGCGATCATCTCACCATTGTGCTGTCTGCTCCAGAAATGAATGTCAGTTCACGAAGGTAGAAAATTCCTTGGTCAATGCTGTATTATCTTTGTAGATCAGGAGCTCAGCATGCGCGCAAAGCTGCTTGAGGCTTTCAAGTTGAGATGGTTCACGTGTGAGAATGCGGAAGCTGCTGCCACTCCAGCTGCAGAGCTGTGCATGATTCTACGTGCACTCCACTTAGACAGGACCCAAGCAAGTGTTCTCCCATTGGCACATGATCACTGCCTGCACAAGCTGCTGACTGCCATCCTGTGTGACAACCCAGACGGTGACAGCCTCAAGGTCGTTCCTAAGGATAAATTCCGGAAGGTACTGTACCAGTGCTCGATGAATTCACGATGCTCTGACAAGCTCGAGATCATGCTTTGACCTCTATTTCCATGTTCAGGCAGCAGTACTAATAGCAGAGGTGGTGCTCGGGGCTGTGGTAGATGGTGTAGATGAGGGCACCGTACAGGGATGCACCACCCTTGAACGTGATGGAGCATTTGAAGGAGCTTCGTTGGTGATCCTGGTGCGTTGCAGTTGCCCTTCTCGCATCATCTTGTTTGCCTACAATATGTGCACCTGGATTCCGTACACGTTAGCAAATTAGAATGGCCACAGAGCAGTTTCGGTGCAGGCCCTGGCTTCAGTGGACATCACACTGATCATGCCTCCTGTTGAGCCTGGTGCACAGCGGGGACGTGCACGTTCAAGCCCTCTCAGGTTCTTTGAAGCTCTTAGGATGCAGCTGCGGGGTGTGGCTACTGAGCTGAGCTCTTCTGCAGAACCCTCTGCGCTCGCTCATGCAGAGACACGCATCCGTGCCTTGCTTCTCTCTGTTGCCCTGCAACTCAAGGAGGCTGAAAGACAGGTACTTGCTGTACAAGCTTGAAGTGCCAACCGAGCTGAATTCCTGTGGTTCTGCTCCATCATCTCTTGCGAGTGGCTGTTCTGTACACGGGCTAAGCGGTGGTACATGCAGCACAAAGGAACTTGTGGGGTGTGCAGGAGCTTGCGCCAGCAGAGTCCAGCCTGAGGGACATTGTGGAGGATGCAGAGTGGATGCTGCGTACGGTGCCGAATGTTGCTATCATCCACACTGCTTGTGAGGTGGTTGCCCGCGTAGCCCTGCTGTCAGATCAGCATGCCACCACAGTCTTTTCATACTGTGAGAGTCTGCACAACAGCATCATTGCTGTGCTCCCCAATCTTTCAGTAGTGCGCTCCACCTGCTCTATCGAGATACTGCCGGCTACATATCTACCCGTATCTTTCAGACAAGAAACTATTATTGGGGTTGATCTGTTATTTGTGTGTCTGTGTACATTGATTGAGTGTGAATTGCGCTCTTTGGCCCAGGTTCAATCTTTTTGTGGGCAGTGTGTCTCTTGTATCATAGTTGATGGTGCTGCAGACACACCCAGACCGGAAAAAGTCAGAGATGTCTTTCCGGCGCAAGCTGATCATCATATCGCACATGCTTCGGTTCCTTGCTCCGCATCCCAACATCAGCTCCCTGCAAGGCGCCTCTTTCAACTACAGCACTCAAGGCCCTGGTCCACAGACTAGCCTCCCTCGGGCTTTGCTGGGCATTGTCACCAGCGAAGGCTCCCTTCCACCCTCATGCCTGGACACCACACTCACAGCGCTCATGCAGCTTGTCATTGGGTTTCCCGCAGAGTCCAATGACCTCAGCAGCCAGGTGCCGCTCTTAGTCCTTAGTCACGCACCCTGTCTGCAATGCTGACTGTACCACCAACACTCTGATATGCACTGCATTACCACATGCGCGGGTGATTATCTTTTAAACCTGGCAGTTGCCACAGTTTGTAGAACTGTGAAGTGCACTGCAGGTGCTGCCAGTACTTTGCAAGTATCTGAAACCCGGCAGCCGAGTGAGCTCTCTGCGCAAGGTGTTGGTGCAGCTGGGTGAGCTCGTGCGTATGGAAGAGCAGCAGTATCTGCATGCTGAGCTAGACAGCACCACTGCACCGTCTGATGGGCAGAAAAGCGTGCGCTTTCGTTGTCAAGAATAGCGTGCCGGGCGTGCCTGGGTTGCATCCCCTGCAGGACTCGTATTGGCCCAGCACGTGTTCCGTCCTGTGAATGCAGCCTTCTGTGAGGTTGGAAACATTATTTTCTCTGACGAGTTTTTTCTTAACAATCAGTGAGCCATGACTTGCATGCAGGCGGTGGCGGTGGTGAATGGCATGAACGAAGGCGTCAGCAACGCCGGCGCAATTGTCCAGAGCATATGGTGGGAAGGCAGCACTGCTGAAAAAGAGGGCTTGGTGTATGCACTGCTGTACCCTGGTCCACCAGCCTCACAACTTGCATCCCAAGAGGCCGCAGAGGCCGTCTTGCAGGTGCTTTCATGTCCACATCAATGCTCCATACACCCACTCTCATACTTGCTGGCATTTCTCAGGTTGAATGTGGTTGGAATACCAAACTTTGCATCCACCTGTAACAGAAATGGAGTGAGCTGCAGGCACACCTGGTTCGGAAGGATGGCGCCTCTCTGCTTGCTCTGGTGCAGAGGACCGGAGCAGTGGCGCCGTGGCAGTATCTGACACCTGCAGTCGCTCTATCTTTGGACATCTCTCCTGCTGTGGCAGACTGCGCCCTCCGTGTCCTCAAGTTTGCGGCTGCAAAAGCTGTGCGCTCCTGCGACATCTCCAGCACAAGCCCCATTCGTTGCTGCAACAGCATGCTGTGCATGTGTTGCCTAGCTCTTGTTGATGTAGGTCAGCACCATTTCTGTGTGCAGCCCTGCAGGCGTCAACTGTGCAAGTGATGATGCAGGACGTGATGTCATACTTCACAAACGTGCTCGCCACTGGCCTTGAGCACGCACTGCGGTTCCACGAAGAGGCCCATGCATCACTGACAAAGCTCGAGAGCATGGGGATCAACAAGTCTCAACTCCCACGCTGTTGGCCCAACTACTGGCCAGTGGTATACTCCCGGTTCTCCAGTGGCCTGTTCCACTCAGTCATTGACGTGCACAAGGAGCTGCGTGCACGCTTCATCAGCACCGTCGTCGCCGCTGCAGACCATGCCACGCAGACATGCAGTGATAGGGGTGCCAACCCCCGCCGCCTGAAGCAGCTGGCGTTCCTCAGCCATCTGCTGGCATCAGTGTCCCTCGCAAACAGAGATGATGTGCTGGGGTTGCTGTGCAAACTCAACGTTTGTGTTGCCCGTCGTGCACACAACATCGAGGTCTCTGTGGCGTCCTCATTAGCAGACAATGTGCGGGCCACTTCACATGTTTGCCTAGATGCTTTTCACATCGATAGTTCATCTTCTACCTTCTTCCTTTTTCAGTGGATGCTGATGTGCCGCAAAGTATCTGGGGTACTCAGCAGAACGAATTCGGTTTATTGTTGGGCAGGAACAAGGAACATTCTGTTCGTTCCACTCAGTTTGCAGCTTGTGCACTTCGTGTAGCGCAGAGCAATCCTCTGACATGTGCAATCTCTGCTCGTTTGCATTTACCCCAAAATGTGCTCTGCCACAAGCCTGCAGGGGCCAGAAGGCCATGTAGGCAGCAATGGCCATGTACACAACAACCTGTTTGATTTGCAGGATGGTGATGCCGGTGGTCCAGGCGCACATGCCAGCTTAGCACTGCAACAATGGCGTGCATGCACAGGCATGTGCATCGTGTTGCAGCTCAAAAAGTTCCTCATTCAAGCGTACCACATCAAAGAAGGGATGCTACAAGATTACAACCCAGAGTCCAAAAAGTGCGACCAAGGCACATGCCTGCCTTTCTGAATGATGCACTTTTCATTCAACCACTGCACTCCTCCTCTGCAGTAAATCAACGGATCATGAACTTATAATCACAACTGAGCACATACAGGGTGGGAGGCACAGTAGATCGAGCCAAGGCAGTTCCACTTGAGCTGTCAGTGAGCCTGGATGCTTCTGAGCAGCCCTCTGCTATGCCAGCTCAGTTCGAGCTGCTCAAACAGCTTCTGAGCTCTGACACTGATGACTACTCCGTTGCTCATGCTGTTACTGGCACCAGCAAGGGTAGGAAGAGGTCCAAGGTGGAAGGCAACCCAGACCCTGATGCAGGTGCTGCCCCCACCCTTGTCATGCTGCACCAGGATTATGGTTCACTGCCCAATTGCACGACCAGCAGAGAAATGTGTGACCATGTCCTAAACACCAATGCCTGTTTTGAGAGGGAAAGGGGACAGGAATTCAGACAGGATACGGGATCCTGTCTGCTGTTTGGCTTGCATCGATGCTGGAGCAGAGCATGGGCGCAAGTTCGCAATGTGCTGTGTGTACTCCTTGCGTTCGTGTCGCTGCTGTATGCATAGACTGAGTGGGCATGGGCAATTATAGCAAGGGGCTGTGCTGCAGGGCAAGCAACCAGGCCAAAAAAGGCTAGAAAGAGTCGCAGGGCAAAAGTTCAGCAGATTGTTGATAGCGAGAGCGAGTAAGAATTGTAGGATCAGGCAGGAAGCTGATGTTGGTGAAGGCATATACATGTTTGAAGTCATCATCGCAATTGAATAATGAACATTTAGAATTGGTCGATCCCATGTAATTTTCCAAGGTTGGCTACTCACAGAAGTCTGGTCCCAGATCGCAACACAGGCCCCCATTTGATAACGCCAAGAGCTGATTCTATGTTGCACATTCGGGTTGAAGATGCAATTCAGAGCTTGATCAACACAGTGATGATTTAATACCACCTACACAGTTCTGCACCGAAAGAGAGAAAGACGGTGTTGTCTGTGACTGTTAGGTTTTCGCGACATTCTGCTGTCCCAGCAGTTTCGACCATCTGACTAACACAGATGTCTTGGAAATGTCGTGGCATTTTGTCAAGCTGCAAAGATACTGGAAACTGGCCTGGCTAACAGAAGCCTGTGCACAGCTCCAGTGAGCACCCAGACCATCACAGCCACATGGGCTGTGACTGTCCAAGGCAACACTGAGATGGCAGATGACAGACCAGGCTTGCACTGCGCTGCACAGCTGACGTCAGCTTCAGCAGTTCGTGATGCGTGGCCCAAGACGCAAAGAAGTCCGGAGGGGGAGGCCGGCCTGCTGCATACTGCGACTTGAATCTGCTTGCATGTAACAACAAGCACTTGCAAAAACGGTCGTTTCGGAACATTCTAAACACATTGGTACCTTTCGAACTGGAACGACTCACCAACAGGGAAGACTGCAGGCCAGTGCACATCATCTCCAGCTGCAGCTGTCCCACATACTGCAATGGGATCAACATCCTTGGCCCTGTGTCCCTGCACTGCCACCTCTCCCTTCCTCGCCTGCTCTCCTGCATGATCACTCTTTCGCACAATTGACGTGGACAAAGCAAGGGCTACGTGTGAGCAAGCACCAGCAACGAAGAGGGAACCCTTCCACAGTGTTGCACCATTACACTTTGTTCAACAAAAACACAATGTGATTACGTAACCAATGTGATTTCGAAGTACTGAAGGAGTGCAGCAACAGACTGCACAGCACACATCATGAGGGCATACTTGAGCAAACGGGCAGTGGTTCTTCACTTCGACGACCTCCCAGTGGCCAGGCAGATCAATCAACTCTGCGGCATCTTCGTGCCAGTGCCGCCCTGGACTAGCAAACTCACTCTGCTGTAGTGCAGCCTTGTGTTGCAGCTGGACGGTGCTCAGGCTGCTGTTGGCGCCGTTCTGTCTTCTTTCGTCATGCTCTGCACGAAACTATCTTCCCTGTTCCAAGCTTGGCATGTGATCATCAGGAGTTCGCAGTTTCCATACCTAGCAGAAAACGTACTACTGGGTCCCATTCCCAATGAGTCGTCCCACTGGAACACCGCATCATATTGCCCCGCAACTTGCAAGGTCGCAAGCGGGGCATGGAAGCCCTTGAAAGACACCAGACTACACAAGCAACAACGACAACAACTAATCGGCTACCCTGGCTACGTGACTGGTCGACACGAATGATTCGCCTCAAGCTGAACAACACGGCCTTAAACCTGGTTGTGCATGCGTAGTGAGGTCAGGTCCAGGAATGGAAGCAGGCCGGACACAAAAAGCACACAAGCGCGCTTCTTGCAAGGGGGCAGCCTCGCCTCACACCGTCGCCCCCAGACTGATCTGCGTTGCACAGCACTCAACTGAAGTGTACAGCACAGTGCAGAAATGTACAAGGCAAAGCACCTGACCCACGAGGAGGATGGAAGATGAGGGCGTCAGGAGAAGCACCAACTTGCAGCTGATGCATGTCGATGCCCCACTCTGGGGGCACCGACCCGGGGTCCAGCATACAGAGGCCCACCTCATGCACCGTGCTGCGTGAAAACATATGCAGCACCTCCAGCAGTGCTGCAGCTTCCTGCACACTGCCAAACGTGGTCCTCATGCGTGCCTCTCCCTGCCTGGCCACCTTGCTGGCCGAGAGCCGATGCTGGGGAGCAGCCAGCTGTGCTGATGTGTGGACTGTCCGCAGGAACGCCTCATGCTCAAGAACCTCCAGTGGAGCGACGTGCGGCGTGTGTGGCTCAGTGGATACTTCATTGCTGACACACTGCGCGCCGCTGCGTGTTTGCGGTGAGTGGCTAGGATGGGCCGCCTGAGGGTCTATGCCGCTTCCGCCGGTGTTGCAAGCATGACTATGCTTGCCCCCTTTACCTTTAGATTTCTTTTTGCGCTTTGCACGTGATTGAGGATTGGGGTCAGCGCAGGTGCCCTGTAGCCACTCATTTCTCGCTGAAGTTTTTTGGCTTGTGGCCACAGGTACGGCGCCACTGCCGCATGCGCTGCTGGTGCTAGTTGCAGCTCCTGAGGGTGGAATGGGCTGCAGTGACCAGACCTTGGTTCGCTGATGGGATGGCCCCACAACGCTGGACATCTTCACAGCTACTTGATGGGCAAGCCATGCCACATCCAGTCCACTGCAGTGCTCGGCAGCTGAGGCTGAGGATGTGCCCTTAACGACTGTTAAAGGACGAGAAACCTGTGTTTCAGTGGGTATGGAAGGCTTGCATGGGGTGCTGCCTTCGCCCTCTTCTCGGGAACGTGAGGATGAAGGCTCATGTGAGGCCAGGTTAGGTTTGCTGCGTGGTGCAGCTCCACAGACTACCCGTTGCTCAAACTTGAGACTGTTCAGGCGGTACATTGCACAGTGGTTACGTGTGAGCGCTGCCTGTGCATCTTCATCTGTGGGAGGATAGAATGATTTATGTAGTGGCTCAGCCAGTCTTGAAGCAGCAGAAAGCGCAGAGCTATGCCGAAGCATGTATTGAGGCCAGCCAGCGATTTGCTTTGCAGCAGTTCTCTCACACAAAGCGGTTGCTCCAACCAGTGTACTGCTGGTGAGCACTCCAGCGTGTAGCTCATCCCATAGCTCCTCATCTTGTCGGACAAACCTGCAGCATTGCTGCTTCAAGGTGTATATAAGACTTACATGACCAAGTTTGGCGCTGTATCAACGACGTAGACGATGGCAGCGTCAGTATCAGCGGCTTGGTGGCACACCTCCAGCTGGCTGGCCCACACACACGAACTGCCCCAATAGGTGGAAGGGCCATGAACTGAGCATGATTGCGAAGCTCAGAAAGAGGCACAGCGTTGCGGAACAAATTGGGAACTGGGTTGGTGTCTTGGGTCAAGCGGGGATCGCCGAATGTGTGTGTCATTTCCACCAGCATCTAGCATCGGTGCGTCTACTTGAACGCACAAACCGAAGAGCGTATTTATCGTACGTGCACACCGGGAATGGACATGGTGAGGTGTAAGGAGTAGTAAGCAGCTGTCGTATTCTCTTCTGAGAAAATTCGTCTCAATTGTCTGTTGTACATCCAAGACACCCTGTTCCAGTACTCAAGAGTCTCAGGTCCACTGAAAGCGACCGCATGCCATCGATTGTGCAGTATGTGGCGATCTAACGGCTCAGGTCTGTGTACAGTATGTGCCGATTCATTTGGTTTGAACAGCGCAGTTGAATTGTTCACTCGGGACCCTCATCCGCGGGCTGGAACTACGCGAAACTCACTGCGCCCTGTATACAAAAGAGTATTCAGCGGTCCCTCAGCTGAAGGTTTTCGGGCAGCGCCGGTTGACCCTCAGCTGCCGAGTGCGCACTGCACCATACATTGATATCACAGACAACCCGCATGTTTACAACACATCAACAGCAAAACACAGTCTCAAGAGGCACTTGATCCTCAAAAACCTGCCAAAATCGAAACAAGCTACTCGAGACCAGTACAAATGTTACTGGGTTCCGAATGCACAAAAGATGCTCAGCGCAGGGGCTCATGTAATACTGATACATCTTCCTCTGTCACCAGGCAGTTCTGCACTACCGCTTCTTCTTTCTGTTGCCAACCTTTTCCTTCTTCTCTTTCACCTCGCTTGTGGCCGCTGCAGTCTTTGGTGCCTGTGCTGGCTCGTCCTTAGGCTGGAACGGGGTTCTGAACAAGGAACCAATGTCTGTGGCGATTGCAAAAACCGGCACGAAAGCCAGCCCTGGTACAAAAGGAGTGATTCCCTCCTGGAAAAGAGCGAACATGATCATCACAAACCCGAAGAAGCCAATCTTTATTGGATAGAGTATGCTGAACAGCGCAGATCCTACTGTCACAGTGGCCCCTGCTTGCATGAGCTCTGTAGACTTTGGGAAGTTGCGCTTGACAATGCCCATGATGATCTTTGGATTGCACAATGGCTGTGTCAAGTTGAAAGCATCTGCGTATTGTGGCATTGCCTTGGGGACATCACACGCTCTGGTGTCTATACCCGAAAGGCATTGGATGTCGTGGAACAGGTCGTGTGCTATGAGACCTGCACAGAAAGATCTGAGCTTGATGGCGCAGGATGAACTTTGCGCGCAGTGAAGACTGTTTTGCATGCACACCACCAGCAAGAAACCAGAGCACATCTACTGTGCTGAACCATTATGCGATGCATTGAAGCTTCCTGATCATATTGCTACAACGCACACCTGGGGCAAGGAAAGCTTTCAGAACACCTGGTGGTACCCTGCTGCCATTCTGCATGTAGGTGGCCACCGCAACTTGCATCACAGAGATTGGCAGTTTGGTTGTACTCTCTGACTGATACCTGATGGGAACGTCCACTTCTGCTATAGGAAACCTGCAGCACGCATGATGCATCGACAAGTCAAAGAAGATAGGCAGGCGAAGCGACGCTGCACAGCTGGAAGTGTCGATCAGCATGAGCAGGAGAGTGTCGTTTATGCAGCTATGAATCTGTCACGTTACCAGGGCACGTCGCAGACACTCGTCACTCACTTGGTGAGGTTGGCATGGCAGGGACGACACGACTTGTCGAAACGGGTGCACAGGGGGCGTACTGCAGGGCAAGCATTGCCAAAGCAGTCACTGCCATGACTCTAGTTCGCAGGGCATGCTGCATGATGGCTGATGGGGTCAGGAACGTTGTACAACGAAGGGAAGAAGATGAAACGTGCGCACTTCGTGCACAGACCAGTGATGTGGCCCAATGTGTCACAGCAGCACGACTTGCACATGTTGGAAATCGTGTCGATACATATATGGGTTTTTGCAGTGCCTGTGGAGTTGGTGATGCACTGTCGCGATGATGCCATCAGCCGATCATCATGCACATGCCCACCTCAGCCACAACATCTGCAGCGCTCACGCTGGCTTCCCACGCTCTACTGAAGCAAGTATCCACATCAACATAAAACACTTTACTTATGAAGCTCTGACTTGGCGTAGCGCCTATGTGTCAGCCAGAACTGCATGCTCAAGTAGAAACAGCTGCCCTGTCGGTGTATGGCTTGTGTAACAGAGGAACTGCAGTTCTATGAACCTAGCGTGAAATCTTACTACTGAAGTTTTAGAACCGCGCAGTGGATGGCAGCCAACTGCAAATGTTGACAGATACCAGGCTGTTGTCGCAACACACGCATACAGGCTCGCTTCTCCAGTTTGCGATGATGTTTGGAGGGTGTTTGGGGACGTCATCAAGGATCTGCTATTTGGCAGCCTCTTGCATGCAGCAGTAGAAGTTGTGCAGGGTCTTAATAACAGGTAATGCGTTGAGAATCTGAGTCCTGTACACATCTGTGCCCAGCAACCATGGACAAGACCAATCAGGACAAGAGCATGCAAAAGCCAAGCGAGGTGTGTCAGCGATGTAAATTTCTTCCAGCTTAGCATCAACCTGCACAGAGCAAGCCATGCTTTGCCATGAATGCCACCACCATCAACCTTTTCCTCTCTGCTATCTGTTGTTGTGAGCTTGGTGTGATTTTAGTCTTGGAAGTGAGGACCGTAGTCAGATATCAGCATCCTTCCTGATTTGTGCAAGAATGAATGTACTGGGTAGTACTGCAAGACCGGATGCCGTGCACGAGAGCGTGACAGCAGCATTGCTGCAGAAGGCCCCAGTGGCCGGCCAGGTGACAAGCATGAAAGGAATTCCTCCAGGATTTGAAGTTCTCCATCGATGTGGTGAGGGCACATTCGGGCAAGTCTTCCTGTGCAAGGACCCATCAGGCAACCATGTAGCTGTCAAGACCATCAAACAAGAGGGTGCGAAGCAGGCAAGGGCGATCAACATCTGGAACACCCTGTGAGCAAGGATCTCATTACTCGCTTGTTGATTTGGGCTAGTCTGCAGGAAAGTGAGGGGGTGCCGTTGGCCACAATCAGAGAGGCGTCTCTGTTAAAGGAGCTGCAGCACCCAAACATCCTGCAGTTGGAGTCTGTATTTGTGAAAAGTGCTGCTGAAGAAATGACACTCTCCCTAGTGTTTGAATTCGTGGATCATGATCTCCACGAGATGATGCAGGTGGGCTGCCACCTGGCTGCTGGTTTGCTGTGTAATCAGCATCTATCGGGGGGGAAGGTCGGGGTGGAATTTGAGCCTGTGTTGTCAATGAAAGCATTAGATGAATACAGCAGCATCTCGTTAGTCCTTCACTCGCTTTTATTCGCCACAAATGTGCCAGAAGAATGAGTTCAAACAGCTCTCCATATGCTCAGACGACTCTTGTTTATCCGTCACTCACTATGGTCGCCACCTATTGATGGGTGCGAAGGTTCTCGGACTATGGAGATGTTACTCTATCACCAAAACGGTTGTATACTACCAAAGACAACAAGAATGCTGAGTTCATGTTCCAACGGCTGAAAAGCAGGGCATGTGCTGTTATTTTTGCAGGGCTGACAATAAGCCAGAGAGTGTCAATGCAGGTTCAGAAAGGGTACACAAATCGATCAAAGCAGCTGCCGGTCGAGTACTTTCCATCTGACATGGTCTGCTCCATCATGCATCAGATCATCAGCGGGCTGGAATACCTGCACACCAACTGGATCATCCACCGAGACATGAAGCCATCCAACATTCTTGTGAGTGGCATCGCTTCACCAGATCCAGGCACGGACCTTCCTTCTGCAGCCTGGAACCATTGAGTTGGACAGTCCAAAGGCCGCTGAGTTCAAATCATTGCTTCACATCGGATTCGTTTGTTCAGGTCGTGTCCGCATTGCTGACTTTGGATTGGCAAGGGTGTACAGGAGCCCGCCGAGAGCACTGTCAGAGAATGGTGTCGTGGTTACCATCTGGTATCGTGCCCCTGAGCTGCTGCTGGGAACAGCACACTACACACCTGCCGTAGACATGTGGGCTGCTGGCTGCATATTCGGAGAGCTACTGACCCTGAATGCAATGTTCCCAGGCTCGGTGTGATGCCCTCCCTGTGCTTGCAACAAAAACAATGTAGGTTTCTGCAGCTCCTTTCTCATGATATCCTGCTAGCTTCTGTGTGATGGGTTTTCATGAATGTCACATGAATCTGTTTGCTACCCTGGTTGTTCCCTGCCTTCTATGAGGGAAGAGGCTAGCATGCTAGCCGCTATGTGCGGTTGAAAGGCAAGCTGCTGAGGAGGAAGTCGCTGTGAGGGCATGCACATGATCCGCATGCAGTGACATGTGAAGGAAGCTTGTGACTGTATCCCTGGCTGCTCCTCTACTGGCAAGAGCCACATCCTGTGTGTTGTAGTGTGTGCAGCTGCGGTTTGTTGTTGGCCCTTGATCATGCTGGAGGGCATTATCTGCATCACCACCTGTTTTTTCTCCTGCTATTGTGTTTCGTTATTGACTGAGGCATGGCCATTGTGAGGAATGCTACGCCTGTCATGGAACTGTCCAGAACACTGGCACATGGGGCGGGACACGTGTCATTGACAGAGAAACTTGCGATTCTTCAACCTGCTGTGTGAGTTGTGCAGGAGGTGCGGGAACCTCTAGATGCTTTTCAACACGATCAGCTGCATAGGATTATGTCAATCATGGGTCCATTTTCCGAAGCAGATTGGCCAGAGATCAACTGTACGCTGCACTGGAAGCGCAATACGCAGCAGATCAGGACACCCCACCGTGAGTACCAGCAGTGCCTTGAAGCACATCTCCTGAGATGTAACCCAACTCTCACACGTGACAGTAGATTCAAGAACGCAGTGGATCTTATCAAGCAGTACGTCATGCGCGCCTCTTGTAGCCACCAGCTCAGTCCACATGCAGGCTGTCCCCCTGCAAGTGCTTTTCTCAAAGTGCAGTGTTTGAGTGCAGCGAATACTTGCAGAATGAATCCACAATGTGACTGCTCCACAGTATGCCTTCTCTGCAGGCTCCTCCAGTACAACCCAGGGAAGCGATTGACAGCACAAGAGGCTTTGAAGCATCCCTACTTCCAGCAGCAGTCACTGCCTGTCAATGCCTGCTACCCTCCAGGTTACAAACCAAGGTATAACAGCAAGGCGGTTCGTGAACAGCAAAAGAAGAAGCCTGCAGCTGTTGCGGCGAGCAAGCCAGCAGCCAGTAGGGTGGCTGTTAGCAAGCCAGGTGCTGAAAATCCACCTGTTGGCAAGATGGGGGCCGGCAAGGCAGCAGCCGGAAAGGCTGCGGGACAGGCCGGTACATCTGGTGGCAGCAGGCAGTTTGCGTCCTCAGCTGCTCAGAAAGGAAGTGGATCAGGACAAGGGAAGGGGCGTCAGACCAGCAAGACCAGTGCTGTCAACCGTGTTGAAAAGAAGGGTGCTCATGTGAGGAAAAAGAGTGGCAAGGCTGACAAGTAGACAGTCGCCTCTAATTCACGTTATGAGCAGGCAGTGCTTGTGCATATACTCCACTTTTGTTTTCATGGTGATCTTCATTGGTGTAAAAGTCAGGGTGTGGGAAAACGCAGTCATAGTCTCAACCAATGCATCTGGTTTATCGGTCACCCTTTTCTCTGTCTCACTGGTCCCAGCTGTCCTGCTGTGCATGCAGATACTGCTGAAATTCACCTGGAAACGTCTGTATGTTTTATTCGTAGCTATGTCCCGCTCTAGAGGCCTTTGATGACAGAAACAATGGAACGTCTGTAGCGGGAGGATTGCATCAGTATGGTCTCTTTCGCGTGCTTCTGACAGGCCAGTACGTTCAGACACACAATTTGCGCTATTCTTGCTGATTCCAGAACCCGCGTATGTTCGTATGCGCCAGAATATTTGTTCTTTCAGTCGCATCTTTGGTGACCTTTTAAACTCTGTGTCATCTGGCGCTGTCGCTGTACTTCGTACTGTTTCCCCACGTGGGTCCCTGATGGATGCACCACACCCACACATAATTCAGGATCTGGAGTCTTAATTGCGAACTGCTGTGGATGATAACAGAATCGGTGCCTATGGCCGCACTCGGAGTGTCGAGGTATTTGGACCGCCGTCCTCCACGGGCACGAATAAGAACAATGCACTAGACCAAAAAATGCGACCAAGGAGATTATGTTCCGTGTGCCTTTATTTATCTCAAAGGCGCGGGTTTCGACGCATTGTTGACGAGGACGCGTATCGCATGTGTGCAATCCGCCTTGAGATGTCGGGAATACTCAATTACATGCGCACCTCATGAGGCGTAACGCTACGCAAACGACAAACTGAATTATAAGTAGCCTGACTGCAATGGAGCACGAGTTGCTGAACAGTGTCTTACTTGGGTTGTTTCGCGTGACTCTTTTGTCCTCGCTGACCGTACTCACTTCAACCTTAACACAATCTTGTCTCTACAATTGCTTAATTGGCATTTGTTCTTTGTCGGCAACAGTCTGTAGGATCGGCGTAGCTGTCGTTGAAGACTGGCTTGCGGAGCACTGGTTGTTGTTGTCGGTGTCGAGACGTGATTGTAATGGGTGAAAAAGCAGGTGACTCAATATCCAGGATGCATACTTGGTCAAAAGCGAGCAAGTAGCTAGCATGCGATTCTGTTCATTTTTGGGTTCGGATTGAATGCTGTAGTGTGCATTGCTGTGCTCTGATAGTGACTTGCAAGGGCTTCGCAGCTTGCTGGCACTTGCCAGCTATCTTTCCTTTGACCACTCTCTCTTCTGATGTATAAAATGTCTCTGTGTGTAGTCGCTGGAACATCAGAGCCTGAGGCCAAGAGGGCAAAAAAGGAGAAGCCAGCAGCAGAGGCAGGTACAGAGCCGGAAGCAGGTACTAAGAAAGAAGAGATTGGCACAAAAGGCCTGGTTGAGGGCGAATTTGATGATGACGACGAAGAGGATGAAGACTTTGAAGGTCAGCCTCGCACTTTGTCCCTTTGTCCGCTGCCATGAATCATCCGCAGACTGGTTTGCTGCACATTGAGGAGCCCTCATCGCGTTGAAAGATCCACCAGCATCCTGCTAGCATGGATTGGCTGATTCATGCGCTTCTCGCTTACCATGGTGCTGGTGCACACCCTTTGCCCTGTGCGATGTGGTCATGCTCTCACTGCAAGTGGTTTAGATCGTCCTTCGAATCGAACTATTTGAGCTGATAGGAACTCTGCAGAGGGAGATGATGATGACGAGGACGGGAGTGACTTTGATGAAGATGATGATGGAGAAGACAGCGATGAAGCTGACGAAGAGAAGAAGGAGCGCCCAAAACGAAAGAGGCATGCTCCCTCACTGATGTGACCACCTACACGTGTCCATCAACACATCACCTTGTGACATGGATGCTTTCTTGTCTACTGTTCATGGGTGTCAGAACTTGGTTCTGCTCTGTGCGGCTGAATTGATCCAGGACCCTTGCTGCGGGACGCAGACTGTCGTTCTTACTGTATTGCTAGGATTGTGTCTTCTTGTCGGTGCGCATCGCCACGGGTGGATCACTGCACGTGGAGGCTGTGTTGTGGCGCATCAGCTGATCCAGCCCTTGTCATGCAAACACTGCATAGAACCTTTTGCAGGCGCGAGGCTGAACCCGATGAAGATGAGGATGATGATGACGATGATGAAGATGATGAATGAATGAAAGCCTCTCCGGGGAGGTGTATTCCTCAAAGAAACCAGAACTGTGCAAGCATCTTCAAGCTGTACAAATTCTTCGTCGGAGTATTTTCCGTTGCTGAGTGTACACGGATTGCAAGGCAGTCAATTGCTCCGGTCAAGACTTGTGGGAAGAAATGAAGTGACTACCTATTGGATGGCAGGTTCATTGGTCCACCGCGTGCTGCAACGGTTGCAACATTATCAGTAGAAGTCAGGAGAAATCTCCCTCCAGAGGGACACATCCTGGTTGTTTGGGGGCGGGGTGTGTGTGTGTGTATTGGGCTATTGGTCATTGCTGCCAATGACAAGGCCAAGTTGTCGGCACTGCACAACACATGGTACATTTCAGTTTGTCTTCGACAGCGAAGCTGTTAGCTGGTGCAGCAACAAGAATTGTCAACAAGGTGGCGATTGGCGCTTGCTCTTTTAGCCCGCCATGGCATTCATTTGATGTTCACCGCAGAACGGAAACATGGATACTTGTAACTGTTCTAACCATATCCGATTCTACATGATAGCCGCAGGCTGCAATCCGTGAAGTTGATGCTGTAGTGACCAGGTAGCAGAGTCGTCCAAATTGCGAGGCTGCGTTGCAGAGCAATTTCAAGCGAGAGACTGTTGTATCTGCAGACAGACCGCAGTTATCTCGAAGGCGCTGGTGAATAGGGAGCTACTACTCTAGTGCTCGGAGGCGTGCGTCTACAGAATGGCATCTATACACGCTTTGGAAGCCAAAGCGGCGGACTATGAGAAACGAATTGCAGCTGTAGAAAAGGTGGTAGCGACTCATGCAGGTGCGAATGCCTGCATAGCACCTTCTCACAGTGTCTGTCCGGCCACCTGCTGATACAACAGTATGGCTTCAATGTAGGCCCCTCTGGTGGTGCTGATCCCGTTGCGCACTTCAAGACCAGTCTATTGGCATTGCGGGAAGAGATGGTGCGAGCCAAAGCAGAAGTAGACAAAATGGAGAAAGAAAGAAATGAGGTGAGAGCAACTGCACCAACTGCGCCACTGCCAATGCTATGTATGTCTGACAAATACTATGCATGAGTTTGTGCCTTTGTGCACTTTTGAGTGACCAGCAGTACTGGAGATTGGATGCAATACGTATGTGATGCAGGCTGTGAAAAAGGCAGAGAAGCTGCAGTATCAGTGCGATCATCTCAAGAAGCAGCTGCGTGCTGAGGATGCGGCGCATGGCCATCCATCTGATAGGTAGTTGCACACATCTGCCAGCGTGTGTAAACGACCGCTCGATAGCAGGCCAGCAGTGGTCAGACACGGTGGGTGACAGGTAGAGAAACCTCCAAAGATGGTCACCGGACGTGCTTGAGGCCATCCAGCCAGCGGCCACTGAAGGAGATCCAAACTGCTTCATGACTTGGGGCCTCGTGTAGTGGAAATTGTTATGTCACATTGTGATATATCTGGGACTGGCGACCTGTAAGAAGAAGCCTTCCTGCAGGCACCAGATGTGCATGCCTGCAACCCTTCGTCAGGAGCATCAACCAGGTCACGGTTCGCTAGACATGACGTGGAATTCGTGCTTGCAATGTAATGAGTTTTCAGGAAAGTTGTAACTTCACGAACACCCTAACACGAAGAGTGGGCCGACATGGTGAAAATCGCATCTGACAGCGGCGCAGAACTCAAGCAAGCCGACTCGGCGCACTCTTAACCCATCGCAGATAGGAGATACTCGGGGTTAAGTGTGTTCGATCAATACGCCTCCAGTACACCTGTGTTACGCCAGTATCGCTGTTCCACTCAATCGAAACAGCCAACTGCAAAATCAGGAAGTGGCTGGCAGCATACTCAAGGGCACACACCCAGAACTGTCAATGAAATTTCCCACACCCGGCGCCTAAGCGCGCCTCCTTCCCCACCACCCCGGCCCCGGCCTGCGTCCCCTCCCCCGCCTCTGCTGCCCCTCCCTTGCAGCAGATTGCCTCCGCCTCATGTGCCTCGAGTGGACATGGCGACGCGTTGCCACCGTCTCGTGTGGCCCTCGCCCTCTCGCTACCGCCTCAGCGTCCCCTACGCACCTCCCTGTCACCGGGTCCGGCGCCCCTGGTTGCGGCGACCGCTCCATGCTGCCGATTGCTGTTGGCCTGCCTGGCAGCGGGCGCCGTGCGCGGAGCCCCCGGTCTTAGATCAGGGCCACAGACACGGCCCACAGGTGTGGGTTGTCCTGTGCTATGGCACCGCTGCTGATCTGTACTACGTGTGTGTGTGTGTGTGTGTGTGTGTGTGTGTGTGTGTGTGTGTGTGTGTGTGTGTGTGTGTGTGTGTGTGTGT
>JAUMHD010000278.1:0-20500 GCA_032359135.1 Ulvella scutata
TCAAGCCATTTCAAGCTGTTCTCTTATGACCTCACAAGACGTGGTTGTCAGTCGCTCCGGCTCCTTGTGGGGAGGACCGTCGCGTCTTTGTGGTGCACTGCACACATGATAGTAGTGCACAGGTGGTGGTAGAGCATGCATGAATACTTACATGCATGCATGCATGCACTATATGTTTCTTGTTGCTCGCAGGGTACTCTTAGCCTGCTAGCCAGGGGCAAGGTCGGGCAGCGCCGGTCTGCAATATATAGCTGATGCTTGGGGGTGTCGAGGCTTGGTATGTTATGTATTACCAACAGACATCAGGGTTTTGCTTGTAACAACCTACCACTAGACTGCGCTACACCCAGTACAAGGCACAAAGGCGCGTGCGCTTAATGCAGCTGCCTTACACCTAATCTGTCAAGTTTGGGATACCTCCGCCCCTGGCCAGGCTCTATTCTTGCCAACGTATCCTTCATCCAGCCCCTATCCCCCTTGTACGTTCAGGCTGCCGCCCACGCCCCTGGTCACGCGGCTTCTGCTCAGGACACTGCAAAGAAGCGCGATTATTACAATGACCACCAGTGCCCCGGGCACGGCTTCAGGCCGATCTCCTCTGAGACACTCGGCCGTTTCAGCCCCGGCGCCATGCAGTTCATTTCTGAAGCCACCAATGCAGCTTTCCCACAGCCAGGCTTCCGCCGTGATGCCTGCTTCAAGAATTTGTATCGGCAGCTGTGTTTTTTTCAAGGTTTTTCAGCTATGTTGCACCAAGCGACAAAAGGCCAGAATATGGATGTGGCCTTGTCGCAAAATGGCGACAAGGCAGTGTTTTGAGAAGCAAAATGCGACACCTGCCATAAATCAGTTTTGACGACATTTTCCCTTTTTCGGCACAACAGGCAATATTTTCCAACAGGATTTGCCTGTTCAGCATATATCCCGTTCAGACGGGTATGTATTGAACATATATCCTCTCTACGCTCCGCATACTGCGCTTCGTGGGGGGTTTCGCCCCCAAACCCCCCGCAGTGTTGCGACATCACCCCTAAAACACATTCTCTGCCGTCGCAAAGCGCGACTTTGCCCCTTTTTTCACTGTCGGACCACACGACTTAGGGTCAATTTCCACACAATTTTGTTGTCGCTGCAACCGGCATCACCTTGTTTCTACATCACTTGCGACACATTTTTCCTCCAAAATTTTCGAAATGCAACACAAAGCGACAAGTGACACCTTCAAAAAACACTGATCGGCAGTTGTCGGTCCTCATGTGCAGGTGCATGTCCCGAATGATAACCGCTGCGGCAGGCATGCGCCCCGCCACAACTGGGTCCAGTTGGATTCCAGGCTCTTCCACCCCCTCACCAGACATTGAGGCTTAGGGCGGGGGGCTTGCGCGGCTGCTGTTATGCCGGCCTGTTGTAGTTGTGTGGGGTTTCGATTCTGTGTTGCTATTGGTGCTCTCTAGGTTGTCTTTGTGTTACTCGCTCTGCCTGATGCAATTCTCCTGCGTGCAGTCTGGACACAATAGTTCTCTAGTGACTCACAGAATTGATGTAATCTCTCAGTCTAGTTAGCGATACTATAACTGCCTACGAGTACTATAGAGGTAAGCAAGCATCCAAACCGCTCAGCTACGATAACTTGGGCAACAGCCTTCTCAGCTGAGGTGCGCCAACGTGCATGCACATGGTATTGAATGGTATATTTCCTGCTATGCGCTCAAAGCATGCCATCCACTGCTCCTCCCAGTCATCTGGCAATTTCCCAGCAGAGCCAGTTGCGGCCCTGTCGGCCATGTATCATGCATCATGTCATGTAAGAACTGACCATGCCACTCTCGGGTCAGAAAGAGGTTTGAGGGGTCTGGGGGTGCGTAAAGGGTCTCTGGTAGTGTCCCCTTTGAATAAGGAATTGCATGAATTCCGCCACTGTGGCATTGTGGCCGAAGCTAAAAAAGGAGTATGGTGTCTTTAACAAACCGGAAAGGTAGTGAATAGGCATGAACCCAAACAGCCAAAAGCAACTAACACAAAATAATCCCATTCATGTATTTATTTATCAAGCAGATGTGGGCTGAGGATGTGAACATGGCCCTGTGCCTCGAGCTGGGCCTCGAGGACAGCCCGAACATTCCCTGTGGAGACCGGTACCCCCCTACTACGAAACCCAGCAATGATATCCTTCGTCGCAGTCGGTTCGCATGGTCTGGTTCAAGATGTGACCCTCAGTTCCCAGTTCCAACACAGCTGTGGGAGCACTGGTATAGATACAAATATTCGGAATTCATCGGCAGTCACTGTGTCCCAGGCCCAAACTCTCTGGGTGCGAAGTTGCCATTGCAGACGTATAGCAGACAAAAAAACTATGGAAACCGTGTTTGTCACCAGGATGTTTCAGCAAGATTCACCTGGGTTCGCGAGCCATTTTTGCCTTGGTGTTGCAGCTCGTGTTGCAAGCCTTGAGCTTCCAAGAAACATCGCGAATACGAACTGGCACATGGCTTGTTTTTAGAGAAAGGGCTATCAGTGCCTCTTGGACTTGCAACCAATTCCAGCGGGAAGTGGCGATGGAGTTCACACGCCACACGGTTTGTTCCCAAAACTCCTGTCTGTTACATTCCCACGAGATGGTGCATGCACTGGTGACGCTCCACATGACGCGAACACTCCTCTAAAAAACCACAGCACTGCACACGCGCTGAGAGAGGAAACGGGCGGTTGGTGCATGTGCCCTTCGAACGCTCCGTTTCAACGCCTGCAGCAACTGCCAGATTAGAATTGTTGGCGTTGTGTTGCCCTTTGACCGCATTTGCTATGTCAAATCGAAGTATTCGTAATTGTGCTGCAAGACCTGTATGGCTCGACGCTTGGTTACCTGAGGTTGCCTCAACCAATTCCAGGCGGGCAGGGCGCGAAACCTGCCACTCCAATAAAGATCTGATGGTCCTCCTCCGTCGCATCGAGCTTTGAGCAGTTGCTTGCTACGTAGGGCATCAATGCTGCGTAAATTCTCAAACTCGGTCCGCCGGAAAGGCTCAGGAGTCAGTGCTGCTTGTAAGTTCAGATTCGACTTTCATATTGACTACGTAGATGGGTGCGCATCATCCCGCGGACGAGTGCTGCTGTTGCTGCGTATGTGAGCATCTATCAGCTGTCCGCCGCACCCACTGTTGCACCAGGCTAGTTTCAGCCAGATTGACAGGTGTCAGGATCTCTTCATGATCATATATTTCCTAATGCGTTCGTGTTGATCACAGGCTGCCAAGCAAAGTGCGGCACTGCAGAGCTCAGCTCAAACGTTCGCCGAAGACCAACATTTCCGAGCTCCACCCTGCATCTGCCGGTACGATTATCACTGTGTATCACGCATACGCTGCTGTTCACCCGTCGCATCCCACCCGTGCCCCCCCCGTAAGAGGCTGTGCACTGCATCGGTGGCTGATTTGTCAGACATCGCGGCCGCAAGCTCGCCGAATCAGTGTTGGTGGAAGGGGTCCCAGCTTTCAACACGTACATATATGCAGGACGCTGTGATATGGGCGAAACATTGTCTTTTGTTGCCACCATGTACCGCACCCCAGAAGGGACGTTTGAGCCTAAGCAGTACACGTTCGTACTACAAGTCCCAGCAAAGCCAGAGCGACCTTCAACAGACAAATTGCTTGTCCTGGGTGATTGTATCCTGGACCTAGCACGCTTTGCCCCGAACGTAGACGTCACCGGCCAGCGCCTGGCTTTGCCTGTACCCACGAAACTGAAGCGCGTTGCCCAAGTGCACGGTACCGTCACTGTAACCATCGTACAAGCCAAAATGGCCCTTGATGGACTCACAAACATCTCGGGAACAGAAGCTCTGAGCTCAGCACCTCTCGGCATGGAACAGGTGCGTCCGTAAGCTCACCAGATCTATCACCGACGATACTCAGTCATCACTGGCCATTTGATTCTCAGGAGCCTCTTCAACGTCATACGAAAAGGCGTTCTCGACCTGTACTTGTGCCACAGCTGTTGATAACCCACAATGCGAGACCAGTAGGTACGGCCAATGCCCATGCCAAGTTACCTGGACAAGACGATAAGACACCTGGAGCAGACTTGACCAAATGCAGGATCTTTCGGGCTTCAGCGACTATGATGGTGAGGGGACAGCCACTCCTAAGGGTGCAAGAGGAAGTGGCATGTCTGGCACAAGCAGCCGAGGCTTGCGCCCCCCAACAGCCAACCAGTTCACCCCCGATGGGGCTGTTCGTGCGCCCTCCAGGACGCTTGGCCGTGTGGGTTCCGGTTCTAAGGGGTTGCGCAGCAACGGGGGGGCAGCGAGTGGTCGCACTCACAGCAGTGACAGCAGATCCCAAGTGCTCACCCCAACTGGCCTGCCAACTACTCCACAGAAGAAGCACCGCTCTGGTAGCAGCCTGCCTGCAGCCGGTCAGAGCCCTGCCACTCCCCAAACTGCCAGCACAGGCAGGAGGGTTGGCACAGGGCACTCACTATCCCAGCAAGGTGATGTGGACGCCTACAACAGTGCACAGCACACATCGCCAGAGCACACACCGTCCCATCCGGGTGCTAGCAGCAGGAACAGTGATAATGGTAGTGCAGTAAGCCCCCCGCACTTGCGCAGTCGTGCAGCGGCCTCAGGAGGCCGGCTGCCAGCTATCAGTGCCGGAAAACTCGATGGCGATTCGGTGCGCTCTCTCGCAACTGATTGCATAACTTTCTGCGTGCCATGCGCGGCAGACAGGTACAGGCTTCTGAGCCGGGATCAATATTTTCAGGGTGAAAGCAGCCTCTCTAAAATGTCCATGGGGGGCAACTCGAGGGACGGTGGGGTGGGACAGTGGGCTTCTGTAGACGACGTCCACAATAGTGCAAGCCGTGCGAGCTCACATGCCAGCCACCCCATCCCTCAAGCAGCCACCCAGCCAGCAAGGCTCTCCGCAGAGAGTGCAGCTGGTGACGCATCAGGTAAGGCAGGGAAGGCAGACGGCGACGTAGGCAGGGTTGACAGTGGGGGGAGCAAGATTGGCGCCGAGATGAGTGCTTTCAGCGAGACTATCACAGCGCACAAGCACTTGCAACGTGTGCGAGGCCAGTTGCAACCAATGCAGGGGGTGCAAGAGGCAAGTGCAGATATGGGTGCCGAAACCAGCACCCTGGGCTGCACAGGGCAGCTGTCGCGTGTGGACACAGACGATCTGCTGGAGAATGCTGTAGATGGGTCTCTAGCCACCTCGAGCGTAGTTCAGCCACAGGCCCCCAGAAAGTACAGCTGGCGACGGGCAGCTGTGAGTGCTGTCAAGGCAAGCAGTGCCACCAACTCTGCTGCAAACTCTGCAGCGATAGATGCAGACGCGACCTCGCCCAAGGCGCCGCATGCGCAGTCGGTGAGGGGCGAGGGGGCAGCAGATCGCAGCAACGGTGCAGACGCGGCGCTGCCAGACTCTGCAGACCCGATGCTAAGCTCTCCACCATTGTCAGATGGATCGACACTGGGAGGCAGCAGCTTTGCAGTGGGGATCAAGGGCAGGCGTTACGGCGGTGGTGAAACGGCAGCTATAGGGAAGGATGCGCCTGCCATGCCGGACGCAGACCTGCTGGATGATCACCTCGCGTTGCCACAGACACAGGGGTACGAACCAGGGCCTCAAGTCGTGCTGCTGCTGCTCGCACAGTTGCGCTGCTCGACACGGATTCATGATATTGAGGCTCAGCAGATGTGCCCTGCACCCTGTTTTTCTATATCCCAGTACATATGTTCATATGAAATGCACGAGTATAAGAGATCCTGCCGGCTTCCTCATACAACAGTGTGGATGGGGCTGCAGAACGCAATTCAGGGCATCAACGCACAATCACTTCCAAATGCATAGGTTGCCTTGAGCGAGATGCACGCGCAGTAGTGCACTTCCTCCCTATACATACTTGACCCTACATATTTTGTTCACTATGATACATCTTTTTTTCACTATGCTCAGAGCTTCAAGGCCTGTGTGGGCTTGTACGCTGTGTGCTGTGGCGCTGCATCATCTTGTGCGCGCGAGCATGTGCCTGCAGCTCTCTCGCGCGTGACGCACCTCGTCAGAGCATGAATGGTGTGATGTGCACTGCAGGAAGGACGCGCCTTACAGTGGCTTAGTACAAGACCCAATGGCGTCGATTGCTCCTGATGCTATGATGAGTACGATGCATGATCATTCACGCATGGGCGGGGGGCTCAGTGGCATGGGGGGCGCCATAGACATGCATGGAACGCTCAATCTAGCGCCACCCTCTTCGCTCTTGCATCCTGGCCTCCAGCCCAAGTCTGAAGGCTCCAGTGGCGCAGCTGGCACCTCGCAGGTCAGCAATGAAAGAGCAGTCACTCCTGCGCAACTCAGTAGGGGGGGCGTGCATGGGGGGGACTCTGGGCAGTCAGCAGTGTTGCCTGAAGACCACTCCCTGCTGCAAAAGCAGTCAATTGCCGACCAGCAGGCACAGGAGCGTGTGGGCAAACTTGAAAAGGAGCTGCAGATAGAGAGGGAGTCATCTCAGGCAGCCATGATGGCACTTCAGAAACAGCTTGACAAGGAGAAGGAGTCTTCCAAGACCGCGCTTGCACAGGTGTGTGCCTCCACTGAGTCTGTGCACAATCTGCAACTGTCGTGCACAGGATGGCATCACGAGTTCTGTGGCTGGAAAAGCAGGGCATGTGAAGATGTGCGCATGCTATGGCTCTATGGGCCCTGTCTGCTGGCAGCCTCTGTGAACGAGTATGCTGGCGATACTGTATCTGTGTAATCGTTACAAAAACTTGTCTCAGATTGCCCCCCCCACCCCCCCACACCCCCCCCAATTGCGGTGCCGGTGATTGCACAGGTGCAAGCTGTGCTGGATCAGGAGCGTGCAAAGTCGAAGGCGTCAGTTGGTCGCGTGCGCAAGGACCTGGAGAGCGAGCGCGACTTAGTGAATGCTGCGCTGGCGGAGGTGCGGGCTGATCTAGACCGAGAGCGCGAGCGTTCAAAGACTCTCTCGAGTACCCTGGAAGCCACTGCGGAGCGTGGCCGCACCCTCACCTCACAGCTGGAATCGGCAAACAAACAGGTATGCTTCTGCGCATGGACATATGGTGCGGGCAACTCACTGGATATGTTCACGACCGCGCTCCACAGGGACACTCTCTGGAGTGGGGTGTTTCGTAGTTGTTGTGGAGGCGTGCCAGGGGTATAGTTAAGGCATCGGGAAAGACGAGTTGTATCAGCGAAATAAATTAAATTGCTCGTTTTGGGGGGGCGTTACATATAACAATTCATCATTTTCCGGGGTGAGCACGACAGAAGTTACCTAATTTGGCTGCCAGTGGTTGACAAGTTGTCAACAACGATACCCCTGCGGCGTGCGAGTAGGGATACTGCTTTCGACGGTTTCCAACCAAAATTACGCGTAGTTCAGTACGTTACTAATTGAAATGTACCGTGTAAACCTCCGCCTAAAAAGACGAACGTCACTCGGTCCAACCCTTCAAAATCTTCGCCTATTTTGCTGAACGTCATCGTCACGAAGGTAATTTTCTAGCGCCCTTCGCCTGAAAAAGGCTTAGTCAAGCGTGCCGAAGAAATGTAGTCCGCCTGTTTCGGCCATTACGCCTAATCTGAAGGATGCTGGATTGGACAAGCAGTACAGTGCTACACAGTAATATAGTCAGAGACAACTCACATGCAGCTAGAATATCAAGAATAAGATGAATTCAAGCAACAAGGGATAGAAACATCCAGACAGTCGACTGTGTGCGATTTGAACGTTTAGAAGCTTCGAACATCACATATGTGTAATATTGGAACTTTCACCTGAATCGTCACAGTTCGAGCGTCGCCACATGAACCTCTCAAATCGATTTCGCCTATTTTAGCCCTTGTCACACGTCACTTTTTCGCCTGTTCGAGGGCACGTCACGCGTCACCAGGCGGAGGTTTTAATTTACTACGGTAATTGTGATCGTGGTTACGATGGCCAAACTTGTGTGCCAGCGGGGATGCCAAAGGTCTGCTTACACTATCCCACACCTGCCTGCTTCATTTTTATTCCTACACTGCTCACCTGCTGTGGGTGCCGCCCTTCCCGAACGTGCCTGTGTCGCGCCTGCGTCCTCTTCGGCCAAGTTCCCTAGATGTCATCTGGAATTGTAGTGAATAGGCATGCACCCAAATAGCCAAAGCAAGTAACGCAACATGACCACCAGTCCACTCGAATGGCACAACAGCAAAATCACGAAAGTCTTTCCCAGAACTCTCGGCCAAACTACAACGCTGCTGGCGAAACACACGGCCGTGACCACGAGCCAGGGCACAACTTAGGTACTGTCTTGAAATGTGCAGCCACAGCCCACGATCAACAACACCAGTGGAACATTAGCAAGGTTCTGCAAGTAACACTCAGCAGAGGGACCTAACTTCCCAAACACTAGCTGTGTTACCAAGAGTTGGAGAGTAAAACACCTCGTTAGCGTGAGCGTAAAGGTGACCTTAAGAACACCGTAACTACGAAAGTACAGAGCTCACAGTAATACGCATCGTATTGTATCTGGCAACCCTACGTGTGAGTGGTCTAACCAAGTCCAGTGGCAAGTTGGGATCATATTTCAATTCTCATGCGCACTCCGAGTCGTGTGGGCTGCTCCACTGCTGAATCAGTGTGATGCTCAACTCTGTGTGGCACTCGTTTTGGGTATGGATGCAAGTTTCCTAGTCGACCCGTGATGAGGGAGGGGGCAGTGTGCAGGTGACAGAGCTGAAGGTCATGAGGCGGGAACTAGAGGGCAGCAGGCGGGAGATAGAGGCGCTTCGCAAGTCCTCTGCAGATGGCGGGGTGGCGCAGAAGGAGCTGAGCAGTGTGCGCCGTGAGCTCAACAGTACGAAGAAGCAAGCGGACTTGGCCCGTGCTGACTATGCGGTATGCATTGTCACCTGCTTTCTTGTGGGCCCGGTTTGTTTTGAATGTGAAGTTTTTTTTGGTGTACTTTGCATCTTACATATGGAATAGAGCATTCACGGATGCTTCCTCGATTGTGCTGCCTGATCAGAACAGGATTGAAGCGCACGATCGGCGTTGCGAGGTTCCTGTGCCATTCTGACGGAGTCGGACAGCTCTGCATGCGGCAGCAGCCTTCTGGGAGTCGTACAGAGACAGCAGAAATGAGAATCTGAATCTCCAGACCCGCACCTTCCCAAGTGAGTGTCCTGCTGTCAGTCACTCTGGCAGCGGTGACTGTGTCAACGAAGGTATTCTGTGGCGCAGGAGATGCTGGGAGAGTATGAGAGGTTGAAGAAGCAAGAGGAGAACATGGAGCAAGTCAATCATGACGTAGAGCGCCTGCAAGGGGAGCTTCAGGAGGCACGGCACGCTGTGGCTGAGGCCCAGAGACGTAGCAAGGAGGAAAAGCAAGCTGCTCTGGAACGCATGAACAGTGTCACCAACGGAAAGGTGCGTATCTATGCGCAACTATGGAGTCCTACCTGAGAGCTTTTACATCACACATTGCCTGATGACATCAGAAGCAACTGTACAGAAGCAACCGTAGCTTGGGTTTTCTGATATGCATGTGTTCACCTGGTGCTGCCTGGCGCGCTTCGGGCTGTTCATAGTAGCTGATTGCGACAGGTTTCCTAGATATGACCTTGCTGCATTGCGTGACAGATTTCAACACACACGTTTCACAGATGTTCACAATTTTGAACTTCAAATAACAGGTGTGATTGGTGCAGGAGTCTGAGCGGGAGAAGCTTCAAGTGCAGCTGCAGCAGCAGCTGCAGACCTCCGAGGAGCGTGGGCAGGAGCTCAAGTCACAGCTGGATAAGCAGGAAGCCGCTGTGCAAGATCTTCAGGCAAAGAACGCAGAGTTCACCAAATCTGCCTCTCAGTCCAAGGTATCTCATCCCATTCCGCAACTGCACTCTCCGAACACCCGAGGAACATTTACATTTCTGCTGCTACATCGCTGTCTGCTGCCAAGCCAGGCGTACTGATTGCAGCAACTGGTTGCCTGCAAATAACCTTATTGTCAGCTGCACACGAACCAGGCACATGGACGGTGCAGGGTTTGAAAGATGAGCTGACAAGAGTAAGAGAGGAAAGGGACAAGGCAGTGGAGGAGGTGGCCAAGTTAGACGAGGCACTAGCAGCAGTGGAGAACGGCCCGAATGTGGAGTTGATGCAGGCCTGGGACACTGAGCGCCGTGAGCTGCTGCAGGATCTGGAAGCAGCAGAAAACCGTGTTCTTGGGATGCAAACCCAGGTGCTTGACCCAGTATTTGCGTCAGGTTGTGTACTGTATGAATGCACTCGAGTCAAATGAGGTTGAGCGAAGTTTTCATGCGTTGATTTGCTGGTACATGGACCATTCTATGGAGTTGTGCCTGTAACTTTACACACTGTACAAGGCTTCGCGCGCTTCGTGCGACTCAGCCTCTTAACATGCAAAGAAAAGCTCCCGCTTGTCTTTGCATGTTGAGTCTGCATGAATGCACTCAAGTCTGGATGTCAGCAAAGCCAGTTTCAAATAGTGTCAGGCAAGTTGTTCACAGAGAGAGAAGAGGAGCATATGTGTAGGTGGCGGAGGGGGACATGGAACTGCACAAATTGCGGAAGTCCAGTGAGCAGCTCAAGCGTGAAAAGGAGGCTCTACAGAACGATGCACTGCAGCTGACAGAACGCACCATGGAGCTGGAGCACGCTAACCGTATGCTGACCAACGAGTTGAACGAGAAGAAGGCTGGCCGCGCCAAGTCCATGCGGGACTCTTGGTCCCTGGATGGTGGTGGAATGCTGCCCTCTCCAGCTCATGCTCCAGATGGTGGTATGCTGTCCCATCTACTGGCCCCTCTGCCATGATTTCTGTGTTTGTTTGTTGACTGAGAGACAGAGAGAGTAAGCCCTGGAGGAAAGGTTGTATTGCGAATTGGTTGCGACAGTGTGATCAGTGATCACTGAATTCTGCCGAAATGCAGATGGAAAGAAGCAGAAAACCAAGGTGGTGGAAGTTGCTGACTATGAGAAAGTTGTGGCGGAGCTTGCTGAGCTCAAGCTTGAATTCGCTCTTGGCCAGGTGCTGTGCTCCATCCATGTCACAAGACTGTCAGATGTATATCTTCTGCTCTGTGCCAACTGTTTCATTCTCTTCGCAAGCCCAAACTGCAGCGACACGATGTGCATTCATTTCGGGCTAGTACATTTTTGGAATGTTGGGTCCTGCTGTCCGGGCGTTGATATGTGTATGCCAATGCACGAGTCGCTCATTTTCATACACATATCAAAGAGGCTTGTTTGAAAGCAGCCCAGTAACTTGCAAGGCAGTTCACAGCAACCGCAAACAACATACTGATCCCGAAAGGTATATTCAGTGGCAGCAGCTCTGTACAGCTGTCAAAGCTTTTTATCTGTGTAAAGTTACAGGCATAACTCCATAGAATGGCTCATGTACAGCTGTCAAATATTCGACTGGCATCTGTGGTGTGCAGGAGCGGGAGACAATCATGCGGCATGAGGTGCAGAAGGCGAGAGAGCGTAAGGCGCAATTGGAAGCCAAGCTCACCAAGATTGAGAACTCGATGTATGGTGGGCTGGCCCGCCTGCCAGGCGGGCTGGCCAACACGGATGAAGTGTAGTAGATATTGGTTCGGATCTGGAGGCTGCCCTTGGCATGCATCAGTCACCTGGCAACGTCACTGTTATGCATAGCCCTTATGGAGACAGGGTCTGTTCGCAGCTGCAGTGTCCTGGTGGAGCACCGAAGCTGTGCTGATACTGGGTCCTCGTGTGTCTCAGACGCTCGGTAAGGTGATGCCACTCAGGCGGCCACCAGACGAGCCACATCAGCTACTGAGGACCCTGCCAGTGGACGGGCTTGCACAGGTAGCAGGTAGCAGATGATGCAGCCCAGCCCAGCGTAGCAGTGGCGCGCAGCGCAAACAAATGAGCGGTGTATGTTGGTAATGAGCTGAGCCCAAGAGATAGGGATTTCAGGACAAGGTTGCACCCGTGCAGGAACAAGGAACACCACATTGTTGTACCTGGAGTAGGTGCTCCACATGTAGTCTTGTGCGTGCAATGTGTGGCAGCAAGCCAGGGCTGTCAATGACTTTGAGTGCTGGAGCAAGGCATCATCTCGTTTTATGGTTATGGTTGCCACTGGAGCAGGAAACCTCAGCGCTTGCATGTGGATGCAGGTGTAGAGAGATTGGTCAGGTTTTCCAATATCATTAGGAGACATGGAGTTGGTCTCGGGGTTCTCTTAGCATGCAAGTTTGTGTATCAGTATCACTTTTCTGCTACAGGGTTCCCTTCGTGCCTGTAGAGTTCATGCTGTCGACCCTCGCTACGTAATGAATGATGCACGGGTGACCCATCAGTGGTATTCAGCTATTTCAGTACACGGGTCTCTGCGTTATCACGAAGCCTCGGATTTAACTTGTTTGATATTTGGCTGCACCGCTTTGATGTTGATGTTTGAAAGGGTCAAAGGCAACACTGTATTAGCAAAGCTGGAACGGTCCAATGTGTATCGATGGGCCATAGCGGGACAAAGTATGCATGAGAGTGCAGCATTACAACGATGGTAACTAGCACACAGGAAGCACGAGATGGGGTCTCAGCGCGTTTACGCTTTGCGGGCTGCATTTACACTTCAGAATCGCGCGCTTAGCCCCTAAACGCGTTGGGCCGATATCATCTCCCGCTTACACAGGTCGTGTTGTAAACGCGGTCCCCGTGTGCGTAAGCGCGCGCCCGGCATGCGAGCTGGTGCAATTACGGCCATAAGCGTCAACGCAGCACCTGAGGATACTGTAAACGCGAGTGGTGACCACTTCCGCACACGCGTATAAACGCAGTCACATAAGCGACTGTAAACGCGTGGTGGCCGCTTAAAATTTTGTTTTTACAGCTAATCGGGAACCACGCCATACCCAAGAAGGGCTTCGGCCTCAGCACCCCCGAAGGGGTGGGACATGGACATACACCCCCGGGCCACACGGGACCACGAAGGCAAACACAGAGGCTGCAGAGACCGCCGCACAATATTACAAGCAAAGACAAGGTCGCCAACAAAGGCCGCATCGTCAGCCACAACAGCCCAAACAAGGAGAATATAAGCGGCAATGACAGAGTACACCTCAGCACAGACATCAGCCTCACAGTCCCGTAGGAACACAGACGGATCAACAACCCAAGGGACACAGTATGTATTCACAGAGACAGGATCAAAATAGTTCGGATCACGTGCTGCAAGAAGGGCAATCCGCGCACACACCCTTCAGGGGGGACCAGCCGAAGCACATCATCCCAGAGGTCATTCGGGTCAGGGAACCCCACTAAAGAAGCTTTACAACTATTAGTTGTAAAACAGAAAGTGCTGCACACAACGCCAGCGCCGCTCCAGCGAAGTAAACCCCATAGCGCAACTAGAAGGTGCTCCAGTCACACGAAGGCCACAGTTTTCTCGATGGCAGAGCCCATGCAGCGGCAGCTCATCCCAGCCCACAGAGTGGCAGTACGATAGCTTCCCAGAGAGAACAGTGAGAAAGGGGTACACAATCGGTGCAGTATAGTGAAGCAGAGGCAGTGGGGAAGACCAAATAGTAAGGGAGTCAGGGAGGGGGTTGAGATGCGGGGGTGGGGGAGGCCCCCAGGAGCGGCCCCGGCTGGACACATTCACCGTGCCTGGGTGGGCGCTGCTGCAGCTACCTGGCGGATGGAAGACACCGAAGCCCAGACAGCGCCGCGAAGCTGTGCATTACTGGCTGGGCCGGGCGCAGAGGCAGCTGGTATAGAAGAAGCGACTCGGTGTACCCGAACATAGGCAGCGAGGAGCGGGCAGCGACACAAGATCGTGACGACAGGGTCCCGTCAGGCTGTTGGGAAGCAACCCGCAACCATTCTGAGTACCGGGCATGGGCAAGATCCCACACGCTGTCAGCAGCACTGTGGGAAACCCAACTTATGCGCGGGTGCTGTATGAATGCTGTATGGACGCAGTGCTAGACAACCCCTATACAGCATTCAATACAGCACTCAAACAAGTTTTAACCGGAGTTACAGCATCATACAGCATCCACACAGCGTGCAGTGTGCATGCAGTTTGTGATCAACACTGGAGCTAAACAGCACTCATACTGCTTGCTACTGCAGTTGCCTACAGCCCCCCCACAGCGCCTGTACAGCACTGGGACATGCACCATGAAACTATCACTGCAGGTGCCTGCAGACCCCACACAGCACCCGCACAGCACAGGAACAGACATAACATATAGAAATCTCACTCGCAACTGGCATACAGACATACATTGGGAATCAGAGTACGCAAGCTTGCGTGAATGATGGAGGTGTTCATTAACACCAACGAAAAAGTGGCCTTCCTGCAGGCTGCCTGCAGGAAGGCATGATACACTCATCTTGTTCTGGGGGAGGAGTTATGTTACTGCTGGTCATGCATTCTACAAACAGCCACCGAAATAGAAGTGAACTCGGTGGTGGGAGGGGGGAGGGGGTATCTTGCAGGGATTAAGTTAAGGAATGGGAAAAGACTACTTACCAGCGGAACAATAAGAAGTGTAATTTTAGGTCTATTGCACGTAACCGCTCATGGTTATCTGGGGTGAGCACGCTATAACTTATTCTTTTCGCTGACAGTGGCTGACACGTTGTCAATAACGATACCCCTGGTTACTTGGTGGCACATGAATGCTCACACAAACGTAAACGCAGTGGGGCGAGGGGGGCCAGATACTTAGGGTTAATTGAATGCTGATCATCCATGCTGCAAACAGGCGCCGCAACAAACGTAAACGCAGTGGGGGGTCGGGGAGGTGGTTGCGTGGTGCTATATGAGTGATCAGCATGCATGGTACATTTAGGCGCCGCAACAAAGCGCAGTGGGGGAAGTGGCGGAGGGAGGTACTTGGTGTTACATTAATGCTGATCATGTATGCTGTTATGAGGCGACGCACCGAACGTGAACGCAGTGGGTGGAGGGAGGGGAGATAATCAGTGTTGATTCTAGTATGATCATGCATGAAAATATGCACTGCAACATAAGCGCAGTGCGGGGCGGCGGGGGGGGGGGGGGTGTTCTTGATGAACTTTGTGTGCTACTCTGTATTTGTAACGAGTTAGGACTTGTGATGTGCAGCTTGGTGATCAGCAACAACAGACTTTAGAAATGTATTTCTGGGCTCCTGAAATATCAGAAGGCTCTAGTTCTGCAGACTCTTTTTTTATCTAGATCTGATCAAGAAGAAAGGTTGCATCCTTTTGATGTGAAACCTATAGACGTTCAGACGAGACTGTGTACTACCGCACCTGCGTTTCCTGGCTGCTTCTACTGGTGCACGACAGCGCCACGTTCAATGCGTTATTGCCTCAGAAATATGCTCCTGTTTCCTACATTCCAATGAACTGTTCACGTTCATTGTGTTGTGCGTTCACCAAGTAATGAGCGGAACTTGGACGTGCGTTTAACGCCCTACTGCTCGATGCAAGACATCCATAAACTATTTAATGGTCAAATAATTGCGAATATGAAGCAAGATTTTTGCGTAGTGCTGGAGGAGGACCCCCGACCTAACTTTCATATTTGAATGCGCAGAAGCTGGCGTTCTACCGGATACATCCCCAGAGTATGCCAATCTTATACCATACCATACAAGTACCTTTGCGTTATTAACTGGCGAGAATGCAGCCTCTAAGTGTTCCAGTGGCAGCTGCTGCAGGTATGTACAACCGAGCACCATTAACACAACATGTACGTATCCGGAAGCAGTACGTACCAAACCAGCTCGAAGCAGGCTTCCAAAGCCGAGATCATCTTACCAAGTTGCTCTTATCTATGTTCTACGTTCATACTGGGACGATAATGACAGCGATCAAGCACATACAACGTCAACATTGTTGCCTGCAACCGCACGACATCCTCGCGTGCAATACTTTGGAAGAGAATTCATGAATCTACTTTTGCTGTGGATAAGCTTCAGTTGCAAGTGGCCTTGGGAAAGGAAGGTACATGGTTATTGTGATCAGCCAACTGAACGCAAAGAATTTGAATTGAAAATTACATTGAAATGAAACAACAGTTGAAAACTACAGTGTTTGCAAGTGATCAGGCACTATTCCATTACCACTGCCCTTCTGGTATGTAACAATAACCTGGGCATGTACACCCATCAACGAGTTTCCGTCAGAAGACATGTCAACTGACCCACAGCGAGTCTCTTCTGGTCTGGACCTGGAGTTGTTTGCTTTGGATTCGTTGCCATCTCTTTTCATTTTGGTTTCCAGAACTTCATTATTTTGCACGCACCAAGGGTGATGTTTCAAGCTGGCAACGATCTCTTGTCTGACATTATGTGGTCATGATCGGAGACTTCAGTACCCCTTTTTACGGGACTTCGTGAGACGCGAACATAACACAGCACAACATGATCAGGGCTACTGACACAGGCTGCAGGGGTGCGACGTGCGCGGCACCCACTGGCAGGCTTGCCAACAGCGATTGGAAGGGAGCGGTCACCGTAATCCGGGGCGCTTGCCACAGCGAAATGGTAGTGCGCACTGGACGCCGAGGCGGCAGCCGGGAGTGGGTGGGCGACAGCGAGGTGGCGATCGCCGCGGGAGTCGGGGGCATTGATGGACGGGGGGGGGGGAGGGCGCGACTTCGCAGGGGCAGGGCGGGGTCGGTGGTGAAGGGACATAATGGCAAAGGAGGGGATGTCGCACCGCCCCATCCCCCCCCCCCCCCCTCCCCCCCCCTTGCCGTCCCCGCCACCTCCGCCTCACCCTTCGGTGTGCCCCGTTCCCCACCATTTTCCCCATGTCCCCCTATGGGTAGGGGTACATTTGGACGTTGAAGGGCGATAATGGCAAAGGGGGGGGGGGGTTGGCACCGCAAGTTGAAACGGCATGGGCCTCAGTGGGAACAGGCAGGCCCGGTAGGAGCGCCTTGCCCGCCGCACACGCATGCGCGAGTATGCTACTTACTTGTGATGACTGCCAGGTCGCGACGTTTTGGTCCCTGTCAGACCACTGTCTGACACAGCATGCACACGGCACTGCACCGAGCTCTTAGGTATGAAGAAACTGTACTTCGGCGTCAGAACTGATTTCATTGACAGCTGTGGCCTCTGTTCGGTTCAGCAGGCTGCTAAGGTGACATCTTGCAACATGTGCTGAATTGAGTACTTAATTCAGTGGCCACTGAACTAGTGCCACCGAAGTGGCAGTGCTGTCTTATACTGCATCGGTCACCCACAAAATCAGCATGATATGTATGTGTACCATGCGTGCAAGCGCATGCATGACAGAAACGGCGCGACGCCCCCGAGAGTCAATACGATGTGCCCTCAACAATGCTGAGTGCATCCATGATGTAGTCTTTGCTTCATAAGGTGGTAGACAGAAACGGACCACATGTTGCATATTCATGATTGTAAACTTTTGGACATGACAACTCATCTGTGTGTGCATACATGGATGAATATTAGGAGTCCTGGGGTGCAAGAGCCCTTTATACTGAACCAGGTGTGAAGGCCATGACGAGTGCAGTGCCAGCGCTGTCTGACACTATATGCTAACACCACTGATGTCGACGCTTATGCATGCACCAAGCCCTTGACAGCGTCATGATGGAAGTAACCAGCAAACATCAAGTGTTTGGTGACGATACTGAGGCTCAAGTGCCCTGTTTTATGAAATAGTTTCCAGAAGTCAGTCCCACTGCAATGGTAGTGCTGTCTTGTAATGCATCAGTCACCAACAGCATCGGCCACACAGCACTGGGAGAAGTGACTATGTACGCCATAACTGCAAGATACTGAGGCTTTTAAGCAACATAGGAGATATATTTAGGTGTTATGACGCATTGGGGGGCATGTGCTGTGGCGGGCACTGAGACTGCGCCCAGACTGCACTAAACATACAATACTGCACCCGCGCTGAAGTTGGCTTCCCGCCAGTGCAGGGACAACGCCGCACACAGACAACAGCACGTCAGGGGAAACACATGCCACCCGGGTCCATGCGGGCTCGCCAGGGAAGAAGGTGATACCGCAGGCCAGGCGACAGGCGGTCAACAACAAGTCGTCAAATGGTTGCACCGGTGTCGAAACAGCAGCCCCATTTCGTCACCGCTTCTTAGCGCCAGAGGCAGTGGGTATGCCCCACCCCTCCATACCATACTCTAGCACAGGCCTATTTACATTATGGGTGATTCGTAGTTTCACTTCCACACTGATGCGTGGCGAAGAAAACACTGGCTGCCACGAGTGGAAGGCACCCACTCCTTTTCGAAGAGCAGCGGCCACATGCATGTCCCATGTCCACGAACAATTCAGCCACATTCCCAGGTAGTTGACCTCCGTGGCAACCTTGAGAGGTGCATCACCCCAGGTGAAGACCGGGAAGCCTGCCGCGGCAAGTGCAGCTGGCGGCCCAACCAAGAGTACATGGCTCTTCTCAGTTATCGCTTGGCAACCCCAAGTGTCGCCGTATTGCTTCATAGAATTTATTATACACTGTAGGCCGACCGGTGCGGCAGAACACCCCGCTTTGTCGTCTGCATAAGCTTGAACTGCAAGGACGGCGGCCCCGGCAGAGAGCCCAACGCTAAAGCAGTCATCCTGCACACTCTGAATGAGACCATCGATGAAGACAGCATACAGGAGGAGTGACAGGGGGCAACCCTGTGCCATCCCGCTGTGCACCTTCAGCGGCTCTGAAAGTGCACCTTCCACTGACACCCGCAGAGTACCGTTGCGCAGAGTACCGTTGATAGAGAACATCTATAAGGCACCGCATCTTTCCTTTCACTCCTTTATGCGCCAAACGATCTAGGAACGCTGCATACATCACTATGTCATAAGCTTTGCTCCAGTCTAAGAAGAAGAAGAGGCAGGACAGCTCCCCACGTTGAACCTGAGGGCGCACTGCGGCATCCAAGGAGAAAAGAGCATCAGCAGTACCACGCCCTGGCCGAAAGCCGTACTGGTGGTCATGCAGGAGCACGTGCGGCGTGCCACGGTATAGGAGAATGATAGTGAACAGCTTGTGATTCGCCGGCATGCTGGGTGAGCCCCCGATAGTTGGAGCATTGGGTAAGGTCACCAGATTTCGGTGTCGAGATTAGGACGCCTTCACGCCAGTCAGTGGGGACACATTCAAGAATGTGGACAAGGCTCAGTAGTGCCAGAAACATCTGCCTCCCTTGCTTGCCGGAGTATTTCAACAACTAGATCTGCAGGCCGTCATGACCGGGGGCTTTGTGATTCTTCATGCGGGACAGGGCACGGATGAGCTCCTCCATGTGGAAGGGAACTTCAATATTAGACGAGTCAGCCAGGCCTCGCGCGCTTTGGGGGGCACGCACCCCGAGCCGATGTCCTTGCCCACTACCATGGCGCACTTCGAGATGAGGCGCGCCCACTCTTCGCCTACTTCAATGGGCCTCACACCTCAACTCCCTTGTGGAGCGGGATCAGGCGGCTGGCGCGAATGCCCTCCCATGCTGGCAGTGATCCCCCCAGCACAGCGTTCACAAAGTCAAGGATGACATCCAGCCCCTGGGGGTTTGCCTGATGCATGGCCCATATGTGCTCAAACGTCCACCCACTGGGCCAGGTGCTGAGCCACGTGGGAGCTGCTCAATCACCCGCCGCAACTGTTTCCTGGTGCATTGCGGCGGAACTGCCGGCGGTGGTGGGATGGTGGCTGTTGCTTCTCCTGGGTAGAGTTCTGCGAGTTGATTTAGCAGTATCAGTGGGTTCCGCTACTGAGGAAGCCTCCAGAGCGTTAGCAGCTAGGCTGACATTGCCTCGCTGTAAGTTCTGGTGGACCCTCTGAGCGATCCCCCTCTCTGTTGCTCTACGCCTGGCAGCTGAGACAACAGGTTCCACGTCCAGTTGCCCTTCGCGACACTGTCTGATGTTGCTGAGCACCCTGCTGCTGCGCCTGCATGACCCTGTCGTTGAATGTAGCACGCGAGACGCCAGCAGCAAGAACTCCTGTTGCGCGGTCTGGTGCGCGCTGTGCCCCTCTGTAGCGCTGTTTAAAACTTTGCTGAGTGGTTCGGTAGCAAGCTCAGAGAAAGCCTCGCGCGCTTTGGGGGGCACAGTGCAGTGCTGGCAGCGTAGTGTATGCCGCGCGTGGTGTCAGTTGCTACCGATCGCGGCGCCTCCGGAGCCTCATACCCACACCTGGTGCGGAAACGAGTTCTACATCCATCTGAGCAGGCTCCGTGGTGTGCTGATTGTCTACGTTTGACGGCTCACTAGCTGGCAGATGTGACAAGTCGGCTAGTTCGCCCTTATCCTCGATTCCCTGCCGCCCGAAACACCGTAATGCAATAATATCGAGCTTGGAAGATCGAAGGCGTTTGTAGCCCGTGTAGGAGGCTGCTTTGGGCGTGTTACACTGGCGAGAGCCCTTACCGGTAGCACTGATGATCTTGCCGCAGTGGCACAGGACTGAGTCCACCTGAGCCAACTGCGCGTCA
>JAUMHD010000289.1:3588-20486 GCA_032359135.1 Ulvella scutata
CTCGGTTGCATGACTTGTATTCAGTGGTTGCATGGTTGCTCGGTTGCATGGCTTGTATTCAGTGGTTGCATGGTTGCCATCTTGGAGATGCTCCTAGATCTAGACTTATACGCTTCTAGTGCTGCTTATTGAAGCTGTTGTGCACCACTATCGATGTCATTTCAACTTCGTCTTTGAGAAAGGTGAAGATTGAGCAACAAGATTGAGCAACTAGAACTGTGCGTTTATATTACGTACTACCAGGATAACATAACGGTGCGTAATCAGTCCACACCACAGTACGTCACAGATGTTTCACACTGCGAGTTGCAACACAGATTTTCACACGATCTAGGAAAACCACACAAAAATAATCAAGAATAAAAATATGAAGGATCATCGAAGCAAGTACCTTCAAAACAATGGCCCAACTATTCTATATCAAGTCCTCTACCGCTCTACCTCGAGCCTTCTGGCTCGCATGGTTTCCAAAACTAGTTGAAATGAATGAATGAATGAATACATAAATAGGGAATATATCTAAAGTGCAGGTACCCCGACGAGAGGCTGAAATTCAACAGAACCGCTTCACCCAAAACTATCGCCTCTCTGCTACCCTGACGGTGCAGTGGATGCGCGAAGAAATGTAAGTCACCTTAGCCACTCTTCAACCCTTAAGGCACTCTTCAACCCTTAGCCACTCTTCAACCCTGAGGCACCTCACAATGAAAAGGGGTTTCAAAAAAAGCAGAGCGACATCTGGAGGCCGAAGAAGGCATTGACAGAGAAACCGTCAAAGTGTGTCTTGGTATCAGGGGCGGTTGTAGCAGCTGCTTGCCTAAGCTGTGGCGTAGGTGGGCTCGGTGCGAAGATCGCGGCCAAACTGCAATGCATGAGTCGATCAGTACATTCTCAAGTGTGTATTATAAACCAGACTTTGCGGATCATCCCAATATTCACAGTAGTAAGGGCACTAGGGGCCAACAACATCACAACAAAAGCACACCGTAGAAGCGGTATGTAACGGAGAATGTTGAATAGCGACCACATCTGAAATTCCGGATAATACTGGAAGGGGTTCGGCTTCAGGAACCCTAACACAGGCAGCCATTGGCGCATGCAGCTTGTAATTGTTTTGGCGCACAACGACACATGCCCCATTATCGATGAGAAAGTCGATCTCTAGATTCTCAAAACAACCAAGCAGCAAGCAGGGGTATGGTTAGGGAATGGGAAAAGACTAATTATGTCAGCCGAAAGCAGTCAATGCCTTCAACAGCAAAAAAATGGGGGAGTTACATGGAACAATTCATGATTTTCCGCCGAGGCCACGATGGAATCGAATTGGTTTGGGTGAAACTGGATGACAAGTTGTCAATACCGATACCCCTGCCAGCTGCGTGGTGCAGATGATTGACTGCAGATGAACGTGCGTCACGCATGTAAACATACGGTATGATCATATAATACATAGGACTAGGCATGCATAGGATAAATCCCCTGGATGCAGAGCTCCGGAGACGCACCAGAGGAGAGGTGTTGGGAGTGGATGAGCTGCTCAGCCAATTGGCAAGACCTGCAAAAGTACGAAAGGTTTGTTGTGGTCGGGAGTGACGGATTGCCACACAGCACTGGAGTGCGCTGCTTCTCTCTATATCAAAATGAAGAATCGAAATTTGCAAGTGCATGCAACAAGGCTCCCCCACAACATGTGCATTTGAACGTTCCTACCCCCCTCTATTTGTTTGCTCCGACAACCCCCCCCCTCCCCCCACCCCGGCAATCCTGGCCCCTTCCCCCTCCCACTTCGGGGATGAGGAAGGGGGTCTGTTCAATACGTGTTGAAGCAGTCCTGCATGAAGGGGGGGCAAGTGGGGGGGGGAGTCTGTTCACAACGCGTGTTGAAGCAGTCCCGCATGAGGGGGAGGAAAAGTGGGGGGGGGGAAGTCTGTGTAACTCGTGTTCAAGGAGTCGCGCATGATAGGGGGAGCGGCATGTACTATGCATAGAAAAGCCATCCAGCAGCGTGCCAAGGCTGTGGCCGGTCATTTCGTTAACGAAGTCGTTCACATTCCCCATTCCGGCCAGGCCGCGCCTCCCAAAACCCCTGGAGCCACCCCCGCCGCGTGTTGGAGCGCTGCGCGGAGCGGCAGCGTCCCTCTGGGCTGCGGCATGAGGGGCCATCAGAGCAGCCCAAAGCACGAAAAGAATCGCCAAGATCCTGCAGCACCTAACATTTTAATGCATTCTATCGTGCACAGGTTGGCAAGATTTTCTGGCAAGATTTTCTTAGGTTTTACAAGGCTGTACATGGTTGCGCGATTGTAACAAGTTGCTTGAAATGACTTAAACGGCAGAGAAAGAGATTGGTGTATGCCTGCATCCTTTGTTCCACGTAGAAGTGCGGATGAATGAAAAATAAAAGTTTCGGGGACTACACCATACTCGTTTTGAGCTTCGGCCTCAGCGCCACAGTGGCGGATGATTGAATGAGGTTACGAGTGCTAGAGACATTTGCTGCAGCCTGGATCAGATGTCAACCTGCCACTGGCAGGTATTAGCGGCATGCAGGTGGGCCTCGATGGATGCCTTGAGTGGCTACAGGGGACATGGCGGCATGGCGCAACGTTGCATTTACATGGCGTGTACAGCCAGCGCGATGCTTGGTGCTTCGATTTTGTGTACGACCTCTGTCTATGAACTCAGGAAGCAATTTGATCATGTACAATGAACATATGGGTATGATCAAGCTTCAGTGATTGCATCGATCGACAAGTGCACCGGAGATGGCCTTTGAATTCAGTTCGAATCAACGAAGATCCGAATGAATGAAGATAAGGCGCAACTGTAGCTACCAACCGCTTGGAGCCGACCGAATAGCAAATCCGACACGGGTTGTGCACTTTACGGGTACGATACATACGTTATACCGAACCGCGATAATGGTTCATAAACTGTTTCGAGTCCGGGCAACTTATACGTTGAAACCACGCCTACGTTGCAAAGAGCAAGATATTCTCTAAGCAGAAGTGGTGATACAGCCATTCGACATTACCGTGGACTTGTGGTAGGATGTGGTATATTAATGCGAATGCTGTACATGTAAATCATATGCTCAGTACTCGAAAAGTAGAGTGCTGGGAAAGAATTTCGTGATGGTGCTGTTGTGCCATTCGAGTGAAGTGGTGGATGTTTTGTGTTAGCTGATTTTGGCTATTTGGGTTAATGCCTATTTACTACCTTTCCGGTTTGTAATGAAACACTCGAAAAGTTACCCAAAAACAGTTCTTCCTCTTCGAGCACTAGTGTGCCAGTTGGCGATGCCATGCGAATCGCGAATGCCCATAACTATGCAGGGCACAAATGCCTGCTTGTGTCAGAATATGTCACGTCCACAGCGAGGGTGCGGTGCTGTGGCAGTGATGAGGTCAGAATATCAATGCCGGCAGGGGTACCACACACAGACGTCGACGATTCAAACTACAAGTGCCGCCCACTGAAACATGGAAGGAACGGTGCAGCGCTTCAGGAGCGCGTTATGAAACAAGCATGCCACGCACGTGTGAAGCGAACAGCTACATGTATCCGTTTGACGAGTTGTTGCATGCATCGAAGGAGCACATGTCTACAGGCAACAACAGCGTGCATGCTCTGACAACGTTGACAACATCGAACCACCGCTAGAGGAGGAATCCAGCAATGTTTAATCGAAAGCATACCTGGACATTTGGATGGCCGTAGGATGATCTGAACTAAAATCCGTGTGGTTCTTTAAATTTCTGTGGTGCACCGTGAAAGCCTCGACGTGGGTGACGGTTCAAAAATCGCGTGATGGCAAGGTAGTGATGCCACCAGCAGCTGACACCATCTTTTATAGTCTTTGATGATCATACATGAGCCAGCACATTGCACGCGCCCGGCAGAGTGCTGCGGTTATGCCGATAACATGCGTTGCGAAAATAACTAGACAAAACATCATGCATGGTGCACATGCACACACAAATCACGGTCCACACCCTTCAGTCTGCCCTTCAGGTACCACACCGAAGCACCTCCAGGTGGGTACTGGAACTGAGGAGGCAAGAAGGTAGCTTCTTCCTGAAACCAATGGGTAACCACTTCATCTCCAGGGTTTAACCATTGGTACTAGTACTGAAGCGCAGCATCCACAATACTCCACCAGCAAACGCGGCGCAAGAACACGGGCAACTAGTAGGGTTGTTTAGGTGCATGCGTTGACTGGCGTTTGGATGCTTCAGTGCGCAGTCTTGTGCGACGAATCGTGTGCAGAGATCGCCATATACCGGCCGGCGCCCGCTTTTCCGTTTTCGCATCTGTACCGGCCGAAAGCGCTGTGTACACACACATTTTACCGGTTCGGGACCATATCTAGAATCTAGCGCATGCTGGTACAAGGCCGTATTGACAGTTGCCGGCGACGAAATGTGGCGTGCACCCTGTCTACGTATCGCCAAGGGCGTATGGACTCTGGGCGCATCGATTCTGTGGGGAAGACTTACAAGCTGGGGTCGGAGAACAGGATGCAAGACACAGTGGGTTGAATCTCGACCCCCCAAAACGGTGGCTTTGTGCGGCTTTGTACGTGTGTGTCACTGGCCATGAGACATATTCATGTAACTGATCGCAGTGGCGGGCTATCGTTGGGGTGACCTTGTGCACAAGCGTGTGCGGGGTAAAACAAAAGGGAACATGCTCTGCTCCATATCTCTCTGCACTATGTTCGGACAACCTGGAATGGTATGTCGAACTGTTTCACTTTCTCGTTCCATTTTTGTAGCCCATATAGCAGGCGTTCTTGGCCACCGCACTATTTCCAGATGGCATACTGGGAAGACGTTGAGTTCTTTAATTGGCACAAGCTTTACAAACCGGAAAGGTAGTAAATAGGAATGAACCCAAATAGGCAAAATCAACTAACACAAAACATCCAACTCTTCACTCGAATGGCACCAGCTTATGTTTCCCAGGATAGGCTCGTGCACAAGCATAACCTTTTCGTCAGGGCTTATTTCAATTCAGAATTCAAGCTGATTTGGGAACAACTGGAGGCAGTTTTCCGAATCGAACTATCTGTAGTACATCTAGCACCCTCGTGGACTATAAACGGCGACGAAACATACTATGTTGGCAGCTGTTAGGCTTCCTGTGCATCGTTTCGTCTGGCACCGTCACCGATCGCGAACGAAGAGAACCGTTTCCCCGTCAAACCTACTGAACATTTCCACTATCCTGGGGGGGCACATGACGTAAATGTCCAGGTATGACATTCATTGCTTCCTACTGCAGAGCGCACGCACTAGAACATTGTTTAAGATGTCAGGACGGCAACAGTGTTAGACTGTTCGAAGGGTTGTTGCACCATCACCTGACGGGTCAGCTGCCGGCTGCACCTGGCGTCTACGCTACGGCCAAGTGAGAATAGAATTGAAATCAGCGTTCTTATACTGTGGCATTACGGTTCAGTAGTCGCGACGGCAGTCGATGCAATTTGAATCAAGCTTTCAAAACTGCGCGTGCAATTGGTGGTGCAAGCTTAAGCCTGTAGCTAGGCTAGCCTGCAGCGGAAGTTGGGCATGTACGAATATGTCACGCCATAGTTTGCACGGGACGACACAGTGTCGCGCCGTGGCGGAGTTTCCGCACACACATGCAGAGACTGCACCCACTGAGCAGGGCGTGCACCTCGAACGCAAGCGCTCGGATTCGCATGGTACGTATGAAAACGATGTCCGATTCTGGCGCTATAAACTCAGAGTGCCGTTGTATGTTCTGCAACGTAGCTCCCATCGCATGAGTACTTCCCCCCGTCCTTGTCCATGTAATCACTGCCGCCACGGTCAAGTTCACACAGTACGTAAAGATGACGTACCAATGACAACGAAGCCAAGGAGCTCGCAGCATCGTTGTGCGATGCCTCTGCCATACACTTGCAGAACACTACGAAGTTGTCTTGTATGGATCGACCTGCATAACAGCGCACGAACTGCAATTTCCTGGCCGACAAGCCTGCCTGGTTACCTTGCTTTGTATCTTGGCAAGTCTTGTTGATCGTAGAGAATCACGCACAGAATGCTGGGGGTTGGAATATAACTGTATTCTGTGAGAAGAACCCTACGTGGAGGAGGGCTATGCATGCATATGTACCGGTGTGAAGCATGGTCATGCATCACACCGGCACGCATGGTGGTGGTGTGAAAAACAGAGAGAAAAGCAATCAAAGATCACGCCAGCCCGAAGGGAACGTGACGAAAGTTTGGTGTCGTAATCCAAGCTCATACTGAGGCTCCCAGGCACTAGCACTGACTGTCCCTGCTGCTCGTTGACTGTATAGTGCACCTTCCTGCCACTTATCCCTTTCCATACTCTACTCAGTGTGTAGGATGCAAAATGTTGAAGCCGTTTGATGTCGGGGGGTCCTGTGTTGATGTAGTCAAGGTCGCTGACCACTGAGGATTGTAGCGGTACATCCTGCCAACTCACTTTCACCAGCGAATATATAGCCGATCTGATATAACCAACCGATCATACATCCAATCAATATATAGTCAATCTGGTTAAATCACAGAAGAAGGCATGCACACATCCAGACATGAAAGACTTGAACTTCCGGACTAATAAAAAACAGATAATAACACTGTACACGTCGACGTATATGAACAAGGTCATCACATATGCTACGCACTGTGCGCGGCGCTTCGATACCCTGAAATATGACCATATCGTGAAATCTGACCAGGGTGACTGTGCAGGGCAGCTGTGCTTCTTCTCGTGCTGTGTGCTGCGCTTTTCTCTCTTGCCCCTACAGAGGGTGCTGGGATGCGCGGCATGGCAGGCATGCACAACCACAATGACGACTTGTTCACACCCTGTGGGGGAGGCAGCCTCCAAGAAGTCCAGGGAGGCCTCCACACGCGGGGTACGTCCCCACCCTCCCCCCTCCCCACACATTGGTTTCATGTACACAAGAAAGGCGGAGCTATGAAGAAGGGGGGGGAAACCTGCTTCTCTCCATCTTTCCGCTTTTGTAACGGGTGGCGTCTCTCTGCAGGTCTCATGTCGCTCGAAGACCCACCTTAGGATTCAAGCCTCCCGCCACCTCCACCACCCCCACACCCACCCCCGCCACCGCCACCGCCACCGCCCCCAAACCCCACACCACCCCCGCCCCCACCCCCAAGCTCCCCACCAACTCGACCGCCGCTCCCGAATCCCCCACCCCCGCCCCCGCCCCCATCATAGGACCCACCGTTCTTGGTGGTACTTATGGTTTGTAAAGAGTCTTTTCATAGGATTCACCATACCTGGCGATATTTACTGTTGCTGGATGACGCGTACCGTTACTGTTGCTTGGTGACATTGACTGCGCCTTCAAGACTGGGAGATCATTAATAGGACTCACCGTACTTGAAGATATTTTCATCAAGAAGCTCGAGCTCGCAAAGATGAAAGGTGCATTAGTCACTGGTTCTTCCGCCTGTGGAACGATGTGTTGCTGAGGCATCTTCTCTTCACACATGTTCGGTTGTATGGCTCACGTCCAACTGATCTGAATGCATGTGTGTATGTATCTCTGTATGTGATCGCCATGTGAGGTATGGATGGTTGTATGGCTCACTTCCTGAATGTCTGTCATGGCCAGCATCTAGGTCAGGGCAGCAGATGTGTCTTGAAGGTGCAGCAATTCTGGTAACGCTGTCGATCATTGCGCATAGATACATTGCCTGTAATCTGTGTAACATCTGATTTGTGATCTGATAAGTGCTTTTGCAAAAGGGATCAGAGTCGTACGATTCTAAGCAAAGCAACAACTTCCACTCAAGGGTCACTCAGTTCTTTTGGAAGAGATAGAACATAGGCTCAAACGGCATAACGAAAGATCTCTGTGATTTGCTCCCTACCTGTACACTCTCTTCAACTTGCTCACGAGTAATCACTTCCGTCTCCTGTGTCTCCCCTTTGCGTTTTCTCTTTTTGGGGCGGGTTCTAAAGCAGCGCTTAAGAGTCTCTTCATCTTCCTTGAGCTTCTCTTCGTGCCACACAGCACGAAGAGTCCACGTGCTGGTGTCTAGGAAAGCCAGACGTGCATCTGAATGTGCATCTGACACAAGCAGCCAGCCCCCTTGTTCGACGTGCCTGGCACATGCAGCACTGACCAATCCCGCGCTCATAGACAGAAGGAGCTGATACTTGTCACCGGCTGGCAAAGACAAATTTTCATACTTCGAATTGCTGACCTGGAACGTCGACTCTGGGGCATTTTCAGCCATCCACGCGCTGCATTCGCTATTGAGAAAGTCTGTGACTTGGAAGTCGCTATCCACGAGATGGACGTGTAAGAACAGCTGGGCTGGCGTCAGGTGGCAGTACGAGCCAGGATACAACACCCTTGCATCTTTCCCCACTCTCTGCTGCACTGCTCTCAACAGCGACCAGTGTCGAACATCCAAATTTCCTGGACCTCCATATGACCTGTTGAACTGGGCGATTTTCATCTCCCAAGCACAGGGACGGGTTGCGTCGAGATACCAGATGCAGAAAGCAAAATTAGAGTGCTGCACGAAGACAGAATTTCAACAGCTGTGCAGATTCCCAGACAAACACTAAGCGCGTGTATATGCGTGTATCTTTGGCTGATCAGCGCTGACATCTGTGCGTGGTGCATGTTGGATCCTAAACACTGTCGTGGTCAGCACCTTCATCATGGCTTCGATTCGAATTCACCATCAGGAACATCAACGCCCATGCAAACGAGTGATAAACTGTCATATGCTGCTTCCAGCACGCCGGTTACACAAATCAGTGATCACAGTGACCAGATGCGTATCCAATTCTCATGTTATGGGCACCCACGCTGAATCCAAAAGCTGAACATGTGAACAGCAAGCGTGCGACCAGTAACAAGTGCGTGCAAGGGCTGCATTTGTCAGCTTCGTTCCTTGTTCAGTAGTTCAGCAGCATGGAACCATGGCTGAATTTCTACATGACAGTAGTACTGCAGACTAAACGTGTTTCAAGATGTGCAGACTAGGGGGCGTGTCACACGCTCCCGGGAAAATGCTTGAATTTTTAATAGCCTGCTATTTGGGTAGGACACGTGGAGCTAAGGATTTATTCGTCCGGTAGAGCAGTTTAGTTCGGGCCGGGTAGCATTGACAAGGCACAGGCTGAGGTCGAAGCCCTTCTTGGGTATGGCGTGGTTCCTGATTAGCATTTGAGTTTACATATAGAAGCAAAACCGTTGCCTTCACTGTGGATACAAGGATGGGAGCTGTTGCAGAGTATGGTAGTACAAGAGGATCCCCCCCAGTTGGATGCGAGCGGTGCGGCGTCACACGTCTAACAGTTTGCCCTTATTGGGTATGGCGTGGTCCCCGATTACATTTATTAGTTTTGATTTTTTTTGTGCACTCTTGATTTATTATGAAACATACTTTGTACCTTCCCCGTTACCTCCGTTGGTTCAGTTTTGCTAGCTTCAGTTCCAGCGTCCTTGTCGATGTCATCACATACTTTGTGTTTACACACTGGAAAGGTAGTGCATTGGCAATTACCCCCTACTGCTGACTCACACAATTTATAGGTCTACAGTCCTATCGATGTAATGTCTCACCCACATAGACGAAAGCATCTTACACACAACATCCAGCACTTCACTGGGATGGCACAACAGCACCATCACGAACGTCTTTCCCAGCACTGTTAGCCGAACTGCAATAGTATTGTTGAAGTACGTACTTTGCTTAGCTCCCACGAAAAATGCGCCCACTGCTGCTGTGACAGAGCAAATTCAGCATAGGACAACGCAAGAAGAATTGTGAATTGCGTTTCAGGTATGTCCTACTGGTGACTTGCTGAATTTCTAGTTCTACAGTCCTGTCGATGCAATCTCTCTTTTAGGTCTGTTCTGAAATTTTTGGCCTCTTCCTTTTCTTGTTCAGGGAATTTGCAATCGATCCTGCCACCTGGGATACATGCATGCTTGCCTGCATGTCAGATGACGTCCCACCTTGGTGGTGGGTTCTCCTTGTTGGTGCTGGTGTGGCTGGCGATGCAGTCCCTGATGGCGACCCTGTGCTTGCAACATTGTGCGGCGTTCTCTGCAGCCTCTGTGTTCGCCTTCGTGGTCCCGTGTGGCCCGGGGGTGTGTGTAACTCTCCCACCCTTTCGGGGGTGCTTATGCCGAAGCCCTTCTTGGGTATGGCGTGGTTCCCGATTAACTTTGGGGGGGGGGGGGGGGAGGCACATGGCTCACAGTGATGGACGGGAGGGGGGCATGCACCCGTATTCTTTTTAACGCGGCAAGGGCCTGGAAGAGGTAAAGATAGCCGCTGAAAAAATGGAGGTGGGGGATGGGGTGCGGGGGGTTAGGGGGGAACTGCTCAGGAACCACGCCATACACAAGAAGGGCTTCGGCCTCAGCTCCTGAATTGCACATGCAGCCAAATTCATTGGTCCCGGCGAGTTCACCTTTGATGCTGTTTGTCGTTCTCTCCAGTTTCAATGTTTCCATTTTTAGAATTCACTCCGCGGCGCGGGGTGCCTCGTAAACACGATATTATGCCTGTTAAGTATCTTGCACATACACAAGGGGTACTCCTCGCAAACTCCGGCACCAGCAACCCTGTGCATACCGAACGTACGCAGACTGGCGTGCGTTGGCGTGATCCCAATAGTTTGTTTAGAGAGCAAACAACATTGCGTCTTGGGCCAGCAGCCCGCTCTGCTGCGTCTTGGTGTGATAACGAGATCTTTCCAATCTTGTCCCAAAAAACCATCGAGTTGTTTCGTGTGGGCTTCGTAGTGCGGACAGCTCCATATCGGCCTTGACGCCGCGTCAAAAGGCATATTTGCACCTTGTGATTGGATACTATTAGTATTCGCCGAGGATTACTGCGTTGTCCACCTGTGCTGTGCGAAATCGCCGTTATGGTGACGACTGTTTCAGCCTCGGATGCGTGACGTCTTGTTCACCTGTGTTTTTTCAGCGTCACATTCAGATCTTAGCTATTGGTTTTCCCTGGAAGTGCCTGATGTCCGCTCGCGTTGTCAAGAGGGGTTCAGGGCCTGCAGAGGTGCCCGTACAGTTCCATTCCCAGCCCACATTCTCGACACCACCGCATCGTCTACAGAAACTTGTATACGCCCTTGGGTTTGCATGTGTCGTACTTCTAATAACAGTGTTCGCACTGATCACTAGTAGGGCTGGCTCATCGGTGTCTGTGGCTGATCTGGCCAAACAACAGGCCGTGGCGCATCTTACAGATGTTTCCAACCTCAGTCCTCCAGATCAAACTGGGAACATATTTGTGTCATACTCGTACTTTGAGAAGGATGACGTTCAGGTGCGTTGCACGCTCGTGCTGTGACAGTCGACATGGCACCTGACACACACACACACACACACAGTCACGAAGTGGCATTGCCAGCTGTGTGCACCAGTGACGTACCAAGCAAAGAATGCTGTCAGCGTATGTGGTGCCATAGCCTCTACCTCGTTGTCGGTTCTGCATGCCGTCGTTAGCTCTTAGAGAAAACGTTATGTCTTACCGCCCACTGAACCCGTCAAGAACGGGGAATGCAAACCTGGCAAACGCTGATCCCTACCGTAGTGTATATGTTGCTACGGTGCTCTTCATTCACGATCATATGCATCGTTCTGTCGGGTTCTGCTACTGATGCATCTGGAGTCGCCGTTATTGCGAACACCAGAGCTAGGGATTTGTACTCCACGGTTGTCAATGAAGCGAGGTGAATTCTACATTATGGGTCATATCTGGTCATGCGAAAGCTCTTATGCTGTACTGCACGTATCTGGATACAGGTCGTACTGACAGCAAACCACAACACCTAGGGATTCGTACGTCGAAAGTGTACATGGAGCAGTACAAACAACCAGCACCTGTAGTAGTTCAGAAACGTTTGCTTACACAGCTGTACGGGTTGAAGGATACCTGTTATCTGGTGACTGTTGTGTGTGCTCGTGGATCAACGTGGCCAACCATACAGCCCTTGTCCTGATGCCGATAAACACGTTCACATTGAACCTGCTGGTGTGCTTGGATTTTGTTTCTTGCTGTTGTGTTGTGTCCTTCTTCCATGTAACCTTGTCCAACAAGTGTGGCATGCTTGCCCGCCCCTTTGCTGATCCATACATACAACAATTCTCGCTATAACCTGTACTTCTACACATATATACTCTCGAACAATTATAGGATTGCGCTGCGGCCTCGCGTATTGCACCTGCACCAAGAGCTTGAGGGATGTGCTGTCATTGCATGCGAACTACATGTTGCTGGTTTGTTCACAGAGTGGCCGTTCATGTAGGACGCAATGCATACACGCAGAATAGCATGTGTGGCAACGATCTAATAGCAACCGATGCTGGTTGTAAGGCAGAGCTCAGGGCAGTGTAAATTGTACCTGTCCTCGATTCTAAATGTACAGGTACCGTAACAGCGCATTGAAGTTCTGTCATGTGTCCGTGGGTAATGTGCTGTGCTTTATCCAGTGGTATACTACTGAGGCGCACAGCCTGTTGTTTAGAGAGAGCGCACAGCAGAGAGAGCAGGCAGGCAGACAGACAGCTCTGATAAGACACAGCACAGGCAGGCGGCCTTCTTGAGAGAGATCACATGTCAGCTTTGTATTGATGTTGCATAGTTTCCAGAAACGCTCTTCAGAGCTTCGAACATCAACCTGCAGCGATTCAATCCCACACGACACTTTTCGCAAGAAACTGAGAAGCCAGATGCACCATGCATGAAAACCCACCTCGTTACAATATTGCAACACTTTTTTGCACTCTGATTGACAGTATATTGTATCACTGTTGACCGGCTGCAGTACTCATTGCCAAATGCAACGGCTGTACATATAACAGAGATCTCGCAACCCCTGTAGCTACCTCTCATGCCAGTTGGCTAAGCTTGGGGCCACCACAATGCAATGCACGACACCAGAAAACTAGAAACGTTTAAGTTCCATGCTGTCGTCGATCGTCAGCATGTTGTAGAGGGCAAGGTAAGGTGCTGTAAAACGAAATCCCCCATCGAAAGAGTACGTATCATTGCGTATGCATGCAGAGAGCAAACTTTGAGTTCTTCCTGTTGGCTGCAATGGGCATCGGTTCAATCCATGGAAGGGATTCCGTGGCAGACTACTACCTTGTGATCAATGGAGAAGAATGTTCACCATGCAAGGCGCTGGATGGCATTCTTCAGTGCGTTTTCCAACCCCGTTGTAACCCCATCTTACCCCCCTCGTACCCCCCTGTTATAACCCCATGTTTTAATGTACCCCTCTGTTATAATGTACTCCCGTGCTATAATGTACCCCCCTGTTACAACCTTATGTTATCATGCATTCCCCTGTTACAACCCCATGCTATATTCCTTGTTACCCCCCTCGTACCCCCCTGTTATAACCCCATGTTTTATTCGTATTCCCCTGTGATGACGTACCCCCCCTTGGTTAACCCAATCTTACCCCATCTTATCCCTCCCTCCCCCCAGTCCTTCTGGTGGTGTGCACAATCTTGTCACATCTTTCACATTATATATCTAATCGCATACATGTACACACAGTGTGGTCAACCACACAGTCCACAGTCCAGGGCCAGGTGCCGTGGCTATGTGCGCCATCGTCCTAAAACCGTGATGCATGGTGTTCATGCATGTTGTTTTCTGACAGAGTGTTTGCAGTTCGTCCAACCCCCAAGGTCCATCAATCTCCTTCTCAGATAGTTTGAACTGCAATTGTCCGCACCAGAGGAATTGGAAAAAACGACCGAAACTGCGTTTGTACAGGCCCCCCATCACAGACCCCATGGACGGGGTAGCCTGGGTTCAGGACGCTCCCCATATCACCATGCTGAAACGCATTGAGAACGAGGGGATGGATTTCGCAGCCCACAATACCTCCATGACGTTTGCGATGAAAAATCGTGACTTTTGGGGCAAGTACAAGTATTTCATTTTCTTGAACAGCTCCGTGAAGGGGCCCTTTGTGCCTAAATACTACCCCTTCCACTGGTCGCAAGCTTACCTGTCTAGGTTGAAGGGAGGGGTGAAAGCCGTGTCCTCTTCGATTGTGTGCCTGCCTGAAGTGGATGCTGGTGCGGATCCGATCTGTTCACTCTGTTTTGGTGGAAAATCTGATATTGTTAAGCTAGATTTATGAATCTGATTGAAGGCTTGATATTAATGAGCGACAATTCGGGTCAAAGGTTTCACTAAACGCAAACCCTTGTAAGATTTGTTCAGTTTTCTTGCCTGCCTGAAGTGGATGCCCGTGCACGTCGGATTTTTCGGCCCCGCTATACTGCGCCTGCCATGGCTGCCAACGTATTTTGGCGCCTCTTTATTACTATGTTGGTGCACAAAATCTGAGGTTGTAAAACTTTATTCTTGAATCAGATTGATTAAAAATCTTGATTTTATAGAAAATTTTATATATTCAGGTAAAACATTGCACTGAGAGCAGACCCTTGTAGGATGTGTTCAGTTCCCTTCTGTATCGCGTGCAAAGCTACACTTTGTTTTCCGTTCTGGGTGTTATCTGTCTTGTTGCAAGTGATAACAGTGATGTGACACAGGTGGCCCGGGCCCACGCATGGAGTCGTGGGCGTTTGCAATGGACTTCATCGGCCTGAAGGTGCGCATGCATCGCTGTCATGCATCATGACCTAAAAATGCACTAATCATGATCATGCATTTCACCTTTCTGAATTTCGTATCTCACGGTGCCGAAATTTTGAATCACTTATTATACGAGCAATCTCAATCATGCTAATGCCATGCCCCAACTGCCCACCCCATTACAACCCATCTTTCACCAGGGGCAGAAACCCCCCCTACCCCCCCCCCCCCGCCCCCCCTGCCTCTGTATAACCAAGTTGGCTAACCACTGAAACGTGTGGCGCTACTAGTCTCAGTGGTCAGCAGTGCTTGTGAGTCTGATACTCGTACATGCATGCCGTGGTATCGCATTCACACAGTTTCCAGTACATCAACAACAGAAAACTACCTTCCTAGGGGGTGTATTGCACTTCACCTAGCCTAGGCAGCAGTTCATTCAGCACTCCGATTTCTCAGTTCAGTCAGCACTCCAATTTCAATATACCTTTTGCAGTTTATCATATCTCAGCGCCGCATTACATAATCTAACAAAGTGCATCTCGTTGTCCAAACCTCTCAGTCGCGCCCCTAACCATTTTTTCACTTTCGTTGTAGCCTTGTTGTAACCATTGTTGTAACCTTCTTCAACCTTTGTGTTAACCTTCTTTCACCCTTGTTGTAGCCTTTGTTGTCACCTTCGTTTTCACCTTCGTTTTCACCTTGTTTTAACCTGATGTAAACGCACCACTGCAGATTGCTCTGGAGAGGGGAGTGTACAATGAGCGCATCTGCAAGCTGTGCACAGACGGTGTTGTGGTGATGGGAGAGTACGGGCTCTCCATGTCTCTCATGGATGCCGGCTACACTTTCGACACCCTCATGTATAAGTATGGAGGGGTGGACTGGCGCGACCAGAAGAACTGGAAATGCAACAACCAGGTACGCGCACGCATGCATGTGACTGTGGGGCAGTGATCAATGGCATCGGTTTATTACTCGGGCAGGTACCGACGAAATAGTGCAAAGTATTCAGGATTGTTCTATCACATGCATGTATGTGGCTGTGGGGCAGTCCCTCGAACTTTGTGAGGAACCCCTAAGCCACCCGATGTTTCATGTACTACGGGGTAGCCGATATGCATGCCATACAAATCCATGTACCCTTTTGCGCTTAGAAAAGTTGAGGCCACACAGTGTATCTCACGCTACACCGAGCACATTATTGAAATCAGTATTCAAAATGTTGACTTTAAGACTGCATTTACATGTCAAGCGCGGCGCGAGGAGTGTCGTGCGTGCTCAACTTTTCTAAGCGTGCAAGGGTACACGGCATGCATATCGGCTACCCGTAGTATCATGATAGATAACTCGAAGTTTTTATGGAACCCCTAAGCCGCCCAATGTCATTGCATAGCTAGGAGTGCGCTGTGGCGTGTTTGCAGAAGATTAACATGTCGCATGTCACACCTCAGACAGGGTTTTTTAGCTGGTTTTCCAGTTCATAGTGGTGGCAAAGGCGCAGGCGAAGCACAGTGCCAATTTAATCATATCATGTTGCAATTCCTCATGTTGTCATGTTACCTAATGCATATGTACATAATATTACTCAAGTCTGTTCTTCCATCGACCTCCCATCAATCTAAGGTACCGGTGCATGCATAATCAGTACCACATGCATCATGTTCATGCAGCATATACCAATGCATGCTGCGTGCTGTGCAGGCGCACCCCTCACGCCACGGAACGTACGACGGCATCAGCATGCACCCCTTCGAGGTGGTCTTCCTGAAGGCCTCGTGGCATGTGGGCGTCCCCTTCAACGACAAGTACGCTGCATGGCACACCAAGAAACTCAAGGGAGAGCTCAGCACTGCGGGAGAGTTCTACGAACCTATGTACCGCTATGCCATCACGTGCGCTCCCCCCTCGTACCCCCCCCCCCCCCATTCTATCCCCCCGTCTTAGCATCCTTTCTAGCCCCCTTTCTAGCCCCCCGTTTTATCATCCCTTGTAGCCCCCCTTGTAGCCCCCCGTTTTAGCATCCTGTCTAGCCCCCCTCGCAGCCCCCCGTTTTAGCATCCCTTGTAGGTCCCCTTGTAGCCCCCCATTTTACCATCCCTTCTGGCCCCCCTTGTACCCCCCCCTGTTACACCCCATTCGAGCATCCCTGTTAGCATCTCTTGTGGGTTGCCTTGTACCCCACGCTTCGGGGGGGGGGGGGGGGGGGGGGGGGGGGGGGGGGGGGGGGGGGGGGGGGGGGGGGGGGGGGGGGGGGGGGGGGGG
>JAUMHD010000300.1:0-20479 GCA_032359135.1 Ulvella scutata
ACACACACACACACACACACACACACACACACACACACACACACACACACACACACACACACACACACACACACTCGGCCAACACGCCAGGGCGGGGCACTCAGTGTGCACGGCACTGCAACACTATGAGGCAGTGCGATGAGCGAGTCAGCCCTCAGCAGGCCGCGCGGCTTGTGCAGGCAGAAGAACGATGCAGGGTGTGAGCGCACATGGCAGTACTCTCTGAGCAGCCCGCCCCCATCTTCTCCCTCTTCGCCCACAAACTCTACAGTGAGCTCACGGCGCAGGAGGGCTGGATCCACATCCTGGATCTCCCGCACGCTGTCCAGAAGAATCTCCGGCCCTCGATGCACTTGGATGCTCAACGTGTCCTCCGCTGAGAACCCGTCCCCGTCGCCATGGTCCAGCTCGTAATCCAGTAGCTTGTCTTGTTCTTCTTGAAAGAATGTAACCTTCTCCTGGAAATTCATCATCGGGCGCAACAGCGTGAGGATCCTGTCCCGCATGCTGACAGACGGCTGCCCATAGTACCGCCCTCTGTCAAACACGCCGGGCTCCCTGGAACCCATCAAGAGCGTTATCAACCAGCCCAGCTTGCCATACGGCGGCTCATCCGTGCCACCCACACCCCTGTCCTGCACACTCGCGCTCACTCCCAACGCTCTAGGGGAAGTGACGGTGCTGTCGGAAGGGGTTGCACAGACTGCTGCATTGCCGTCCGCGTCCCTGCGCCGCTTGACTGCAGGGCAGGGGTCATCTGCAACATCAGCACCGCCCTGTGCATGGTGTGCAGTCGATGCACTTGCTGCATGAACAGCAGGGCTGACATGCATTGTATGGTGCGGTGTATCCAAGCATGCATTTGATGCATCGAGACTGCGGGGGATCGGCGTGCAAGCACGCACGCAGTGGTGCGTGCCATTCTTCTCATCCACCAGCCGCTGGAGAACCTCATTCACACGGTTCCATTGGTGCAGGGATGCAGCGACCATGAGCTCTGCATTCGGACTGGTGGGTGACTTAGCACCAGCACCGTATAGATCCAGAAACGACTCCCAGTTGCCCTGCACACGCTCACGCCCAGACGTCACAGCAGGTTGATGACCATCAATTCTGGGCCCCGGAGCAAGAAGCGCTTCGACCTTTTGTTCTGGTGTGCGCACACAGAGTTGCAGGCAGTGTGTAATCTGACCCCTGGAAAATAGTCCCAACATATCCAGAGTATCCATACGTGAGTGCATTTACTTGTAGAACACTGGTTGCAGGGGTGTCAGGAACTGGAAGGTCAGTTTATTTATGTACCCAAGCACAGGGGCCGCACCTCCCGGCAGGCGATCACCATGGCGGTGTCCCCCTGCTGGTTGCGCTGCTCGACGTGCACACCCCCCATGTACACCATTTCCTTCACCACCAGAGTGAGCCTCTGCTTTGTGGCAAGCATGAGCAGGTTGTTGCCCGCATCGTCCAGGCGGTTCTTGTGGTGATCGAGGACCGCCAGCCCGATGCGGTTGAAACCCTCGGTCAGCGCGCGGTTGATGATGCCGCCCACAAACTCGAGGTCCCGCCCTTCGCTCACCGTCACGGCCTTCGAACAGGACTCCACAGACTGCTGGATCTCCCGCATCTCGTGCGCTCGCATGTGGTCATCCTGGCTGCCAAACAGTGTGTGGAAAGCCTCCTCACCAGCCTCTGACATCCAGTCCAGCGTCCCGCCTCGAGATAGGAACAGATGCAGCTGCAGCGTACGTCAAGCTCCTCAGTCAGCTACAGTGCAACATGAGGCGGCCACCGCCGCACAGCACAGGAATCAGAGAACAGCCGATGTTACTACAGTGACGCAGCAGGCTCTCATGTTGTTGCAGGCTCAGCAGAACAGAGAGAACAGGCCCACGTTGGACAGGCGAAACCGCACCAGCTTCTGCCGATGATGCTCGGCCGCGCGAACCATGGGGGTCTTTTCATCTATATCAAGGGCGTTGACATCGCCGCCAGCATCGAGCAGAGCCTCACACACACCCACACATGCATCTTCGGTGAGGCCTGCGTGCACCACAATGTGCATCGCGGTCTCCTTCGAGCGCTCAAGAGATGCATGAGGGTCCGCGCCCGCTTTCAGAAGCTCCGTAATTATCTGCACCGCAGGTGCAGCGGCGGCTGCTGTCAATGGGGTGTCTCCCCAGGCAGTCGAGCTGTTCACGTCTGCGCCTGCCTCGATCAGGATCTTGGCCGCACTGAGCATGTCGTATTTCGCTGCCAGATACAGCGGGGTCCCTCCATCGGTGTCTGGGATGTCAAGGCTGACCTGGTGCTTCTTATGCAGGGACACAAGGAACTGCACCACCTCCGTCACGCTCTTGGACACCCCCAGCTCCCCATCCAGCAGCTTGTCAAAGGTGGAATGCAGCGGTGTGCAGCCGCGTAAATTGCACCTGGCCAGCAGCTTCGCCAGCTCATCGTCCTTCAGCACTTCAGTCAGTCGCTTGATGACGTGCAAATGCAGTGTACTGGTGGCCGCATGCAGGGCTGTGTCCGCATCGCAGTCCGCAACATCCACCTGCAGCCGCACACCAAGAAATGTCGCCCGCCCGTGACACCACAAAGCCAGCAACAGCCCATCAAATAAAATGGCCAGCACAAAGGAAACCTACGTGGCAAAACTTGCAACACATAACCAGCACAACAGGCCAGCAGAACAGCAGCGGTGCCAGCACCCTCCCCTAAGACTTCTTTGCACCCCAGCGGCATGCGCGTTCATGTTTGTAGCATGTCTGCCAATCAGGAAAGTCACAGACAGACAAGCAGACTGCTGCACAAGACTGCTGCACAGTAACTGGAAAGCAAGCGGGCGCGAGGCCATGTAGCAGCACACCTTTGCATTCTTTGCGAGCAGCATGTCCACACGCTCCAGGTCGCCGACATGCGCGGCGCGCAGCAGGGCCGTGCCCCCCCAATAGTGAGTCAGCTTGTTGCGTTCAGCATCAGTCCAGCCCTTGGGAGGTTCAGCTATCGCATCAGCATCTGCACCATGCTCCAGCAGCATCTGCAGCGCGTCCTTGTGCTTGCAGGCCGCAGCACGGTGCACCGCCGCCTCCCCAAACTGCCCCCGAGCTGCCAGATCATATGTACCTGAGGCGATGATTGCTTTGATGATATCAACATGGCCGTTAGTTGCCGCACATATGATTGCAGTGTCTTGCGGCTTTGGCTGCGAATTCGCAGAGGTGGCATTGGCAGCACTCTGTGATGCGAACCGATCGTATGCTCCCCTGCTCAACAGCAACTTCACCATATCTAAGTGTCCTGCCAAAGCAGCCAGGCACAGCGGAGTGGGCGCCACATCTGCGGACTCATGCCTCAACACGGTGTTCTTGGTGGTGTTTAAAGGAAGGGAATTTTCAGGGAGGGGCTCGATCTGCTGCCCTGCCAGCCGCGCTACAGCAAACTCTGGCCATTTACTTGCAGAATCCAGCAGGTCCAGCAGATATGTGAGTATACTGACACTGCCACAGTAGGCTGCGTAGTGGAATGCACTGCGATTGAACGCATCACAGCGACGAAGAAAGCCACAGACAGATATCCTGTGAGCCTCTTGTGCCTCATCTGCGTTTGGAGCATCCATAACTGCTCTGACTGCGTCTAAGCTTCCAGATGATACAGCATACATCAGCAGAGTTCGCATCCTGAACATTGCACACCCTTTGTAAGCATGCAGGCACCCTGTTACCTGAGACTATGTAGTGCACTGTAAGAGAACTATAGCACACAAGCACAAACTGCACACCTCTTTGTAATGCTTGCTTGTTGGGCAGCCTGGCAAGAACGCAAAGTGAACACCAGCATGGCACTGTGCAGGTGGAGACTGGGGCTGCAGCACTGTCAAGCAGCCAGCGTGAAACGTACTTGCAGTCACAAAGGTGGTGCGTGATGCCCTGTTTCAACTCCCGCATGCTTGCTGAGGGGCAGTGAATCGGAAAGTCTCGGTTGTGCGGGACTAAAGACTCTGGCTGACCGAAGTACTGCTTTTGAGACAGCTCCATCTTCAGGGAGTCCACCTGGCCAGATAAGGCGTCCGAGAAGAGACGCAGCCATGCGTTACCATGGCCAGTGCGGGGTATGGACAGCTCGCAGGAGTTGCCAGACCCATACCGCTCTCTGTACTCACCGTTCAGGATGAGATCGTTATCAAAGGGGTAGAAATACCCTTCTCGACCGTACTCAATATCTGAGTCAGAACCATCCATGGCTACATTATGGGGCATGTCAAAGCCCTCCAGAGCATCATGGACATCGTCCAGGTCGTGTTCCTCCAACTCTTCCTCCTCATCAGTGAGATCCTCCGCAAAGAATCCCTCTTCCCCTTCTGACAATGAAGCTTCGTCTGGAGACCCTTCGCTCATTCGCTCATCGTTCTCCATAGAACCTGTGCAATCAACACAGATTCACACCCACTCAACATAGCGACAGGAAACTCAGATCACCAACAAGGAGCACACTATGACAGATAATGATACTATCATCCTCTGCAGAGCGACAAGTGACAACACTTGCAGCAGCTGAAGCTCAGGGCCCTTCAACACCACAACTCGATTCAACTTCTGTTCAGGCACTTGAAAAGCGCAGCAAACGAAAGCACACCGATGGTTCGGGAAGTTGTAACTTCGCAGACGCTCCTCTGCAAAGTTGTTGAAGCTTCCTTGCGTGGCAACAGAGAAGCCAATTCACTGGCCCCCGGAGCAAGTAATCAGCGCCCAGCCCAATTCGAGTCTCGGTTATTTCCAGTCAGTACACAACATGTCATGGCAGGACTATGTGTTGCTCGTCAGGCATTCTGAATGCTCAGGCGTGCTGCTGCACGTTCAAGGACGATCACTATCCAGTTGCTCACATCTAACTGGCGACAGTTCAGATGTACTTGTAAATTATATGAAGCTCTTGTTGCATGTGCTCAGCACATTGCGCTGGGCTGATCATGCTCTCGTCTGAGATGCGCACACCTGGTCACTGCCATCCAGTAGTTTATCATGCCACACGAACTCAAAATTGGAGGCAAAAAACCTCGAGGACTCGACCTACAGAATAACAAAATTATTCCGGATGCCTAAAAACTCAGCAGCGCGTTTGTGAAGATGCCTTCGTCCCAAGTAGTGTGAGCATTGCCTTCGAGACTGGCTTTACAGCACCGCCCGCACAGCACTATGGTTTAATTCCCGCTGGTTAAGCTTCTACCGAGTTGTTTGTACTTCTTTGCTGCCCTTCTTGTCCTCTTCGTCTTGGGTTATCTTACAAGAAGTTGTAGCGGCAGTGGAGGCTCAGCCTGGTGTCCGCACGGACTGTTTATGTGCGGGTGTACACTTTGCCACCATGAGCACAAGACTTATTCTTAAGAATGTACCAAAGAATGCGGACGAGGCACGTGTCCGGGAGCTCTTCAGTGCCAAGGGGGATGTGACAGATGTGAAGGTTATGCGGACCAAGTGAGTCCTGATCGAGACTACAACCTACATAGCGTTTTAACCATGATATGTGTCTTCCTTGCCTGCGGATGCAGCTGATTTAGGTGTATTGAAAGATGCTTTGAACGGGCGCTGTCTGCAGAGATGGCAGGTCACGATGCTTTGCTTTCGTTGGATTCAAAGACAAGCAGCAAGCTTCAGACGCAAGGAATTATTTTGACAAGGCTTGTATTGGGAGCTGCCGCTTGGAGGTCTCATTTGCTGAGTCCTACAAAGCAGAGCACACAGCCCAGCAGTCAGGACGTGCTAAAGAACATGCCAACGATGAGGATGAGAAAACAAAGAGTGCTACCAAGGTGCAGCTGGCAGAAATTCCAGTCGTATTGCGTTTCCAGTAAGCGTGTGTAGATGTCTTTCGGAAGGTCTGACTTTCTTGTAGAGAATCGCTTCGCGTGCAGGGCAGTAAGCGAGACCAGCTGTTGCAAGAATTTCTTGGCGTCAACAAGCATCGATCCAGGCAGCAGATGTTTGCCAATGATGAAGCGAATCCTGAGCTGGAACCACCAGTTGAGGCGGCTGCAGATGAAGGGAGTGATGCAACAGAGCACAACCTGGAGGACATGAGCGACATGGAATATCTGCGCAGTCGAATGGGCAAACTTGATTCCGGTACGTTTCGTTCTGTGCTTGGAAGAGAGGCTGTGACTGTTTGTCAGCATCTCCATCAGTGCTTGTCATGTGCCTTCATCCATAGGGCACTGCACTGCAGGAGCAGAAGTTCGGGATCCTGCACAGGATATGCCAGAAGCACCATCGCCATCAGATGATAGGCAACATGGCTCAGATGCGCAAGCGATTAAGCTCATTTCGCAAACATCCAAGCTCTTTGTCCGGAACTTGCCCTTTGTCACAACAGATGATGACCTTCTGTCCTTGATGAAGGCATACGGGGATATTGAAGATGTACAGGTAGTCCGTGACAAGTCAACAGGGGCGTCAAAGGGTTTCGCACTCGTGAAGTTCCAGGCGGCCTCTGATGCAGTAGCTGCCTTCCAGGCTCTCGACGGGGAAGCCTTTCAAGGGCGCCTGCTGCACATCATCCCTGGGAAGCTGTCAATGCAGGCATTGCTCCCTGAGGGCTCGGACATGGAGACTCCGAAGCAGACAGGCTTCAAGGAAGAACGGGACAGCAAAAGGAAAGCCAGCGCAGGGGACAAAACAGCATGGAGTACATTCTTCATGCGGGAGGATACTGTAGCACAGGCTGCTGCTGACCTGCTGGGAATCACCAAGACAGAGCTGCTGGACCCTGAGGCTCCAGATGCAGCTGTTCGCATGGCGCTGGCTGAGACACAGGCATGATGCCCACCATTCAAGCATCTGCAACCTTCATGGCGTATGAATGTGGGGTAAAGCAGCTTATGTGTCTATTGGCAGTGCATGGGAAGGCTTAAACCTGAGAAAACAGAGCACACAGGTCTTTGTGATCATCCTGCCTTGCCGTGACATGGTTCGGGGGACCACATGATGTGTTGGAAGAGGCAGAACCCTTCTGATGTTGCAGATTATTGCTGCAACGAAAAAGGAACTGGCAGAGGCTGGCGTAAGCGTAGCCACTCTTGAGACGGCAGCTCGTGCGTCTGGGCATGCAGCAGCAGCCAGCAGCCTCAAGCGCAGCAGCATGGTGCTGCTGGTCAAGAACTTGCCAAGTGAGGCGTCAGAGGATGCCTTGGAGGAGCTGTTCTCCAAGCATGGCACTGTGGTGCGTGTGATACTTCCACGGACGAAGGCTATGGCTATCGTGGAGATGTCCGACGAGCAGGTGATCATCATTCGTGCAGCTGCAGTATTGTGCTGGCAACACACGACTGCATCCATCTACACCTGAAAAATCCATCTTAGAACCCAGTCATGCTGCTGCTCTGTGGAGCCATATATGCGTGATTGAGACCCTGTCTGCTTCACTGTGACATTGCAATGAATGCAGCTTCCAGTCCTGGATGCAGCTGGTCTGTGGGTGCAGGGTGCCAGGCGGGCGTTCAAACGATTGGCGTACAAACGATTCCTTCATGTCCCACTGTACCTGGAGTACGCGCCGGACGGTGTGCTGGACGAGGCGGTACAGCGACCCACAGGTTCAGGCAGCAAAGCGCAGCATGTGAGCAGCACACCACTTTCTGATGCAGATCTTGTTGCTGCTGCGACTAGGCCAGGCGCGGCTGCTGAAGACGCCGCTAATGACATCACGATGTCAACAACGCTGTACATTAAAAACATTTCCTTTGTGACCTCTCGTGCCGGTCTTGAGCAGCACTGCAAGAAGGCTGCAAAGGCAGCGGGCGGCGTGCTGAGGTCAGTAGCGGTGCCTTCCAAGAAGGCCCCGTCCAAGAGCAAGCCACCCGGTGAAGAGCTGCTGCGAGGGTTTGCCTTTGCAGAGTTTGGGGACCAGCAGACCGCGGAGTCAGCACTGAAGCGTCTGCAGGGCACTACTCTGAATGGCCACAAGCTGCAGGTGGAGTTCTCTCGCAAGGAGGGCGGCAGCAGCCAGAAAGCAGGCACAGTGCGCTCCCACCAACTCTGTGGCTTTGTCGCTGTGTGTCAGTGCAGTTCAATGTGAGTGATGTGCACGGGGAATGCAGAAACGGGACAGGGACGCTTCTGGGACCAAGCTGATGGTTCGAAACCTTGCCTTTGAGGCAACGTCGAAGGATGTCAGGCAGCTGATGGAGGCGTTTGGTCAGGTGAAGACATGCCGCATTCCAAAGAAGTTTGATGGCACTACCCGTGGGTTTGCGTTTGTTGAGTTTGCAACAAAGGGAGAAGCTCAGAGGGCGATGGAAAGCGCATTTGGCACACATCTGTACGGAAGGCGGCTCCTGCTTGAGTATGCGAAGAAGGAGGATGGAGTGAGTGAGCTGAGAACTAAGGCACAAAGAGTTAGCTAGCGCAGTTGCTCCTGAATTGTTGTGCATGGTGATTTTTACGCAAAGGTTCCAGATTGAAGAGGGAGGTGGTTTGATATGTACAGGTGGTTTGTGTGACAGCGTGTAGCAAGTCTGAGCAGGGAGCGGCAGGGCAGAGCGCTCTCTGGGTGTTGCTCTGGCCCTTTTCTCACTCCCGTTCGCCTGTCACAGACACCGCTCTTTTCCCCATGCTGTGCTTTGTCCGCGGCATTGTACGGACAAGCATCCTTGCACTCCTGGCTACAGTCACTGTCACTGGCCCCCACAGACTCCCCCCCCCCTCTGTGTTGGGCTGCGGGCAGAATCTGTAGCATTGGCCCTCTCCGCATCCCTCCCTCCGGCTTCAGCCTCATCACCCCCTGCTCCACTCCTGTTGTTCCCGCCTTCACCCCCAGCTTCCGCTGGGACGCTCTCTGTTGCCCTTTTGTGGCCGCCTGCCCTCAGCGCGCTGGGGGCGCCATGTGCGGCGGGGTGCTAGCGGCCCTCTATTTGTTGCCCCGATGTTGGTGTGTGTTTCGGCGGCGCTATTGACTGTCGGTGCTTACAAGTACGTAGGCGCTTGGTGCTGTCTCTGTGGCGATAGATGCGTGTTGTTCTGGTTGCTCTGAATTAGTCTGGTGCTCCGTGTCGTACTGTGCTTGGGTGAACTCTCCGTTTTGATGGCGTGTCACAGACGCTCCTCGCGAGGATCCTCGGCCTTCATACGCTCTGTGCTTTTGTATCCCGCCGATGTCCCGCGGCTTGTCACGGAGAATCCGACAGAAGGCGTACTCTCTGAACGGGGTCTTGAACGGGGCACATCAAGTGTGCTGCAAGAACCCAGCTCATGAACTAGCGTGGCCACTACATGCCCTGCTGGACATACAAAATGCCATGCATCGATTCAGCTTCCTCCAAATTGACGAAGACCAGCAAGACACTCGCATCGAATGCAGTCTCTGAAGAATTTCCGGCCTGTACATATTCAACTTCTGTCTATACGCCTGCACAATGATTGTTTGGTAATAGACCGATTCCTTCTTGGGTTATGGAGCTTCCACATGGTGCCAGGATAATCCCCGCGACATGAAGGTGATTGTTGCGGTCAAGCGTGTTTTAGACTATGCTGCTCGCGTACGAGTGCGTGCAGACCAGGTGCTGCTCCGCTGCCTGTGTCACACAGTGCCTGTTCAGTGCAGTAGCTTACAATGCCGGCACATTGAATCAATGCTGCAGACTGGAGTGAATTTGGATGGAGCTAAAATGAGTATGAATCCATTCTGTGAGATAGGCCTGGAGCAGGCCATCCGCCTGAAGGAGGCAGGCGCAGTATCTGAGGTGGTGGCGGTATCAGTGGGTGATGCAAGGCCAGCGGAGGTGCTTCCTGCCGACCTTCACCTGCCACCGCCGCCCACAGAACACCCCGTTGCATACCTGTGCAATGTTTCTGCAGCATGCACCAGGACACATGGTAGCTACATCACACAGTGCAGATTCCTTCATGTTCCCAGCCCTACATGGTGCAGGCTGTTCTGCGGAGTGCATATGCATTGGGGGCAGATCGCGCAGTCCATGTCCAGTCTGACTCTTGCCCGCCCCTCCTCGTGTCGCAGGCACTTGCAAAAGTGGCCCAGCGTGAGGATGCAAGCCTCCTGATACTGGGCAAGCAAGCAATAGACTCTGACAATAACCAGACGGTGCGTCGCGCAGTGCATCGCTGCAAACGTGCTCAGTGCGGCAGTGTACACACCTGCCTGGAACAAGGTATCCTTTGATGGGAAGGCTGCATGTAGGGGCAGATGTGTGCTGCGTTGCTAGGATGGCCACAGGCCACCTTTGCATCTGATATTGTGTTGGAAAGGGAGGCCAAGCTGCGGGTGACGAGGGAGGTAGATGAGGGGCAGCAGCAACTCGATGTCTGTTTGCCTGCTGTCGTGACAACGGATCTGCGGCTAAACACTCCCAGGTGTGTGCCTGTAGTGCTGTGATACTCACCTGCAGCGTCCAGGCCTGCTGTAACTGGGGCCAGGCATCTGCATGCTGCAACGGGCTGGCAGCCCACATGCACCTGTGGAGTGTAGTCAACGTGTCATGTGTGTTCATGTTGTCACCTTCCTGGATTCCTGATGTATCGCGCAGACCTTCAGCCGGCACGCTGCGCAGATACGCATCCTTTAAGGCTGTGATAGCTGCCAAGAAGAAGGTGATAGAGAGGCTTGGGCTCCAGGATCTAGATGTCCAAGCCGCGCCCCAGTTCAAGGTTGTCAAGGTGGAGGAGCCCCCCAAGCGAAAGGCTGGAAAGATTGTACAGAGCGTTCCAGAATTAGTTGATGAGCTAGTACAGAAGAAAGTATTGCAGGTGTAAACACTATATGACACGTGCAGTAACGCTCTCTAGTGCATTGTACACGTGAAGCGACAACAAGCTAGTTGTATGGCTGCAATCGCATGTCAGAGAGCTAACTTCAACCTGCGACAGGAGCTCTTGCATGTCACATACAGAACGTACTGTTTCCTTTACAGTAGCAGCTGGACATCTTTCTAAATACAGCAAATGTGGTTGAACAGGGGCAGTATGGAGCGAAAGAGCAGGAAATTGGGAGCGCATGGGAATGCAGCTGAACAAGGACCATCGTCACCACCAGGTGGCAAGAAACGTCATCGCAGACCGATTAGAGCGTTTATGTGGGATGAAAAGCGTCAGAGTTATCAGTTGGCTCCCATAGCAAGGACCGTCCGCTCCTGCATGTGACCAGCTGAGTCCTCCAGGTGCAGGCGGTGGGGCAATGCCACTCATCTATGTCGAGGATCGCTGCATCCGTCGACTTATCATGATGTGAAATATATAAAGACCGTTTCTGTAAATGTAACTTTGCTCCAAGGTGTTGAGTTGGATACTTGGTGATTGCACTGCTCAGACGCACTTATTCCTTGGCGTCCCTGTGGAGCCAACTGCGATGCTCCACTAAAAGATTATCAATTGTTTCTGCATTGGCTGCCTGCACATCTTATTACGTTTGCATTGGTTCTTGTACGTCGCCACGTCGCCTGGTGCTTGTATATATACACTCGCTCGCACTCGTGGCTGCACCGAGCTGTGCCGCAGTCGCTACTTCGAATATACCAGTACCTGCTGGTATTCTGCTCAATCCCGTGACTACCGCAGCCATGCCGGACGTGTTGATGGCAGCACAACATGATAGTGTGTCACTGAGCTCGAGGAGAGGACCATGCATTCCAGCCGCACACTCTGGAAATCGCGTAACCACCCGCTGCCAGGACATAACTTTCAGCCGTTCTAGCGTACAGCCATGGCTATATGTGCCAAAGTCTTTCTTCATGGGCGCTAGCTCGGCGCTGTGACAAACTGTGAACGATTCAGCTCCGCCCCCTCCCTTTCCGACAGTTTCGTCCCTTCCCTTTCTCGCCCCGCTACTGGCGACTCGTCAATAAAACATCATGGGCTCTGTCCATTGGGGACCTGCACGGGTGCCGGCGTCATTGCCCCCGAACGCGGGGAGCCGCGCAACATGTGCAAACGCATCTCATTTGCGGGTAGCAGTCTCGCTGGAAGACACTAGATGGAGTCACATGCGAAGCATGCGCTGTCATGGCCTGAAGGAGGACAGTAATGACCTCCCAGAGCAACTGCAGCAGGCTATTCTGGTGCGTCACTGTCTGCATGTCTTCGCTCCGGGGAACGATTCCTCACAATCAGCTAGAATTGTTGAGTCTCGTGCAAATTACGAGTTGCTTTCCCCTCTAGCGCAGCTGCCCTGTTCGCTTTCGCATTGGTGAGTGGATGGCGAAATCCATGCTGACCCAACTGCAGACAAGTGAAACAGAACTGACAACATGCACAACCGCATTTCTGCCTATCTCAGACACTAGGGCCAAGATTCAATACAGGTGCCCCTCACCTTCTGCAGTCTGGGCTGAGGGCACTGATGTTCAGCAGTGGTGGTGCTGCAGAGGGAAGACTATGACCTGGCTGCAAGAATCCGAGATGACTTAACCCGGGAGCGTGGAGTGGATGTGCACAAGCTCAAATGGCAGCTTGAAAGTGCTATCAACTCCGAGGACTACAACGTGCGCCTGAGCCAACAGCCCCGTTGATGCAGCACACATAGCCCAGCACCCAAGTGTCATCACAGCGTTCATTATGTTCAGCAGCACACATGCAGGAGGCCGCGCGCATCCGAGACCAGTTGAAGGCAGCAGGTGAAGACCCGTCGTCCAGCGATGAGAGCAGAGAGGTGACATACACCAGCACCATGGAGACCCGCAGCATCCGTGTCACTGCCACCAGGTGCGTGTCACCCCAGCACTAGCTTCATGATGTCATGAGTCAGGCCTGGGCGTTCTAATCGGTTGGTGGCTCCCCCAGATGCCTTGCGCTGTGGCTTCATGAGTCACGGTTGTGCATGCAGTGCTTTCGTACCACAAAGAAGCTCCCCTGCGAAGAGCTCGTATTTTTTCGTGTACGAGATCAAGATAGAGAACACAGGTAGCAACACGGTGCAACTGAGGTCGCGCTGTTGGAATATTACTGATGCGACGGGCAAGCTGAACACAGTGCGGTGCGATGCCCCTGTGGTGCACATACACTTTTGACAATGTCAGCACTTGCTACATGAGAATGTCCTTTCGTTTCACTCCATTTGCTGCATACTTTAACAAATCAACGTTGTCGCTGCTGTAACGTGTGCTGCACATGTCAGATTCATTCTGTTTGAGTCACACTCAATTTGCAGGGGCCCGGGGGTGGTGGGGAAATATCCTATTCTTGGACCAGGAACATCTTTTTCATATATCTCAGCGTGTCCGCTCACGACTCCTACAGGCGTTATGGAGGGCAGCTATGACTTTTTGTTACTGGACTGTGGTGAAGAGGAGCTGAAGTCGGTGCCTCTCCAGGTCACTGTGGCTCCTTTCCTGTTGAGCACATCGGTTGTAGGCAACATCAACATCGATGACAAGTAGAATCAACTCATCTCTTGCTTTTGTTCCTGGGCTTCTGTCCTTTTCTAGCCTTGTGGTACGAAACAGTAGGAGTGAAATATGACTATGCAATTAGAACTGATTCATTCTTCTCCTCGCGAGGCCTCGCAGCATATAACGGGATGTGTGCAATACATCCTGGCGGCCACAATGTATATGTAATCCATGGTTTGACGTTACTTGTTATGTGGTGATCGTTCAGAGGTTTTTTAGCTGAGAGGGGATGTAAGATGCAAGTTTTCTACACACTGCCACGAGATGAGCCACAGGGACGCAACACAACAGTGCTGCCTATGTTTCCCACATCACTGATCCCCGCTGAACCCGCCCTGCCTCCGACACAGGGGATTCCCACACCTCTGATCACAGCAATGCATGTCCCATCAAAACATGGCCCACAAGAATGTATGCTCTGGCGCAGAGTGCTGCGCTAGAGCACACATTCTTCGCCAACAAGAACTCACAGGTACTAGATGCGAACAGTCGGCATCTGTTATGTGTTCTCTTTTTTTGCTTTCGGGTTGTCTCATCAATTCCGCGGAATGCTCGATTTTCAAGTCTAACGCGTGATCACGTGCGCGTGATGGCATACAAGGCTGCAAATGATGCAGGTTTCAAATGGAGTGGCCCTACTTAAACATTGCCAGCAAAACATTATTTCACTTTCGTCGTTGTTTGACGTGCCGTATCAGTCCCTCACAATGCAGTCCATGAAGTGTGGTGTCTCAAGGCCTCTTGCCGCTGGCAAGGTGGGTCGCATCCCTCGCTCAGTTACGGCTCGCGCGGCTACAGCGGAGGCTGCACCAGTATCTGCTGAAGTTGCCGATATGTGCATCAACACTATTCGCTTCCTGGCGATTGACGCCGTCAACAAGGCGAACAGCGGTCACCCTGGTGCCCCCATGGGCTGCGCTCCCATGAGCTTCGTCCTGTTCAACGAAGCCATGAAATACAACCCAAAGAATCCAAGCTTCTTGAACCGCGATCGCTTCGTTCTATCTGCGGGCCACGCTTCGATGCTTCAATATGCCATGATGCATCTAGCCGGCTACGACAGTGTCTCCGTACGACCCTCCTTGCACAGAACACGCAAAGTTTTTATTTATTAATGACTGTAGCATTCTGTGGGTAGTCTGGCTACTCCAGTGTACGTGTCGTGTTTGCCTGTTGCACAGGGTGCATGGAGTCAGCGCGTTCGTCCTGGGTCAGGCGGGTGCTGGATGCCTAAGATGGACCTAACGACTATATTTGGTGCAGATGGAAGACATGAAGCAGTTCCGTCAGTGGGGCTCGGTCACTCCCGGCCATCCAGAGAATTTCGAGACCCCTGGCGTTGAAGTGACCACAGGTATGCCGTTACCCGCTGTTGCTGCAATTTACCCTGTTCTTCGTGATACAGAACAACATCAAACTGCGTCCTTGTCAACAGCATGCCTTCGCGTGTGGCGCTGCGATCTCGATCAGCTCAAGCGTCCACAATGTAAGGCGGTCAGGATCAAGGCGGTCACCTGAATGGAATATGCTGTGCTCGTTGCACATGGTGACTCCTTCACAGCGCCCAGGATGACACATCTTGTACTGCACAGGTCCTCTTGGCCAAGGCATCTGCAATGCTGTTGGTATCGCTGCCGCCGAAGCGCACTTGGCAGCGCGCTTCAACAAGCCGGACATGGAGCCAGTCATTGACCATTACACGTACGCATTCAGCTCATTTTGACAAGTAAATTTCGTGTTGACCTTGACCAGCTTCATATGTTGTCGGATACCTGTGGCAAGTGCACAACTGACTGATGAGGCACCACACTGGTGCAACACGGGCCCTGAGCAGCATAACCTCGAATGCAACCTGCCCGAGCGTATGTTTGGCTTTACATCAAGTTTGCACTTGCAGGTACTGCATCCTCGGAGACGGCTGCATGATGGAGGGCATCAGCAACGAGGCATCCTCCCTTGCAGGGCACTGGGGCCTGGGCAAGCTCATCGCGTTGTACGATGATAACCACATTTCTATTGATGGCAGCACTGACATCGCTTTCACAGAAGATGTTGCAAAGCGCTATGAGGCTCTTGGATGGCAGGTGTGCCTGCTGCATGTGCCAGAGAGCGCATGTCTCCTGCGAGTGCATGCCTCCTGTGCGAACAGTGTGCGTGTGTACATGAATCGGTACGCCTGGATCCGGCTGAAAGCGTTTGCTGTTGCAACTGGCGGCAAGTTGAAGTGTTGGTTCAAGATGATGTGGTGGTTACGCTGTGCTGCATTGCGAAGGTGCTTTACGTGGAGGATGGCAACACTGATGTGGATGCTATCCGCAAGGCAATTGCTGAGGCCAAGGCTTGCACCGACAAGCCCACTCTGATCAAGGTGACCACCCTCATCGGATACGGCTCCCCGAACAAGGCAGACTCGTATGCTGCCCACGGTGCTCCTCTCGGGGCTGACGAGACCAAGCTCACCCGCGAGAACCTAAAGTGGGAGTACGGTGAGTTTGAGGTGCCAGCTGAGGTCACTGAGGTGTGCTCATTCCCCATGCCACGTTCTCTCCTGTGTGCCTGTGGTATGCTCTCCAGACGTGCCAGGCAGTGTTGCATGCACCCGTCACCGTGCAGTGTACCAGCTGTGCACCTGAAGGCACTTTCACACATCACCTTGATCACACAGTTCTGCACAGTGCAGGCCATGACCAAGCGCTGCATTTCTGCCGGTGCCGAGGTTGAGGCAGCATGGAACACCAACTTTGCCGCCTACAAGGAGAAGTACCCTGAAGAGGCCAAGGAGCTCGACTCCATCATCACCGGTGTCTACCCTGAGGGCTGGGAGAAGGCCCTCCCAACCTTCACATCTGAGGACAAAGGCCTCGCAACCCGCGCCCACTCCCAGACCATGCTCAATGCACTTGCCCCAGAGATCCCAGGGTTCATTGGCGGCTCCGCTGATCTAGCAGGCTCCAACCTGACATTGATGAAAATGTTTGGCGACTTCCAGAAGGGCCAGTATGCTGAGCGCAACCTCCGCTTTGGCGTGCGCGAGCACGGCATGGGCGCCATCTGCAACGGTGTGCCCCCCCCCCCCCCCGCCACCCCCAACCACTGTCAAATGCTGTTTGCACTCCGCAAGGCTGGAAACAAGTCCCCCAACAAAATGCCCAGCTGTGCCGAAGTGGTTCATGTGCTGGTGACATGCAGGTATCGGTCTGTACGCACCAGGCTTCCTGCCATACTGCGCCACCTTCTTCATCTTCACAGACTACATGCGCAACGCCATGCGTGTGTCGGCGCTATCCCAAGCACAGGTCATCTTCGTGATGACCCACGACTCCATTGGCCTAGGAGAGGATGGGCCAACCCATCAGCCTGTCGAGCACCTGGTGTCCTTCCGCGCCATGCCCAACATTCTCACAATCCGCCCATGCGGAGGCAACGAGACCGCCGGCGCCTACAAGGCTGCCATCCTGAAGAAGGACGGCCCAAGCATCATCGTGGCCTCCCGACAGGGCATGCCCAACTACGATGGCTGCACCGTGGAGGGCGTGCAGAAGGGTGGCTACGTGGTTTCTGACTCTGACGGCACCGCCAGCCACATCCTGATTGGCACAGGCACAGAGCTTGCCATTGCAATGGATGCTGCAGCGCTCATGCGCTCTGATGGCCTCAACCCCCGAGTCGTGTCCATGCCCTGCACAGAGCTGTACGACCTGCAGAGCGACGAGTACAAAGAGAGTGTGCTGCCAGCCGCTGTGAGCAAGCGTGTGTCAATCGAGGCTGGAAGCACCATCGGCTGGGAGCGCTACACTGGGGCCCAGGGCAAAGCAATCGGCGTTGACACGTTTGGAGCATCCGCGCCTGCCGAGGTTATCTACAAGGAGTATGGGTTGACAGCAGAAGCTATGGCTGCGGCGGCAAAGGCGCTCTAGAATGGTTGAGATTTTTGTGAGTTTTGGCAGGCAACTGTCTTGTTCTACATGATTCGCCCAGGGATGCACAATGGCGAGGCGTGTGTGTAGTCTTGGCATGTCCGCGGGGTACATGCACAGAATTTCATCTGGCCAGCCCATCAGTACGCTTACTCGAGATTGGCCTTGACCATTGTAAACAGTTCTTGGGTTTCCTACTTGCAGCACATGTGATGGCACTGGTTACAAAGTGTTGTGAACTCACACTCAGATGTTCCAATGTGGTTGCACGTTGCAATTCGGAACAGCTACAGTTTTTCAGAAGGTAAGCTTGAGAGTGTGGAAAGGGGTCATGTGCTGGACACACTTCTTCTGTCTAGAGGATGGTTGCCCCACGGACTGAATGGTTGCATGTGACACCTTCTTGACCTGCACTATTGAAGAGCTGGGCCTGGCTGGGGGATGTCAAAGCAGCGCCTGTTGTGCAACCCCGAAGGTCGCAATACAATAATGTCATCGCAAACACGAAGTCCAGCTGTTTCAACGAACAGCTGGACATGCAGGTGTAGTACGCAACAGCAGGGTGCACACCATTACCCCCCCCCTCCGCCACGGCCTCACTATCTGTGTGTGTGGTAACATCGACCTCACTGTGTGACTGTGAATGAATGTAGATTGCACAGCTCTGATTGCTCTGATAGTCACAGCTTCACCGTCACATGCATGATATGGGCACACATCCCATGTGCCTCAGCCTCGCTGAGCTGCTGGTGGGAACACTTCTCCTGCTGCTGTTCGCCTTGGAGCAATGCTTGCAGCAGTGATGGCTGCTGAGTAGCGGCACCTTGGGCCTACCATAGCGTGACGGTGACTACCCCTTTCTTCCGGAATGGCAAGGGTCCTGGTTGGTGTGTGTTCGTGTACAGTGCATTTCTCAGTTACAAGCATTGGACTTGAGGCATGAAGCAACGCCAGAGTTGGCCCTGATTTGCAAGGATTGGTGCGCGAGGCACTTTTATATGAAACCCTGTACTTTGCGAATGTGCAATCAATGTCCGTTATCTGAGGCATGACACTCGAAATTTGATGTCCTGCCAACAAAATATTTTTCGCCCTTGGTGATGCACATATCAGGCTCAGTAGGGATTGGATCTCACATGACCAGTGACTGCATAGCTTCAGGACAAGTACCGAAGATTTTTGCTCTCATGCCGTTTTGGCCACACTTCAGCAGACAGGCAGTCAGGCTTGGCGAAATGTGGTGCTGGTGCGGAACGCCAGCAGGCCAAACACATTCAAAAGCATGCTTGAAGGTGTGCCGGTATGCTAACAGCATATCAGTGTATATGTTATTTGTCCACCACAAGGCTGCACCGTTTTTCTGTCGATGTGTGTGCCGGGGCCGAAGCCCTTCTTGGGCATGGCGTGGTCCCCGATTAGGGTTTTCTTGGGTGTGTGACTAGACGAAGGTCCGAAAAAGGGTTGCAAACCGGGAAATTTATTATGTATAAAATAAAACGCGTAAAAAGCGTTGCACAGGCATCACACCAGGTTGTAAAGCATAAGGCTTCTCGGGCAGTCAAGGAAAGCGTGGCATGCTCGAATATTATTATTCTTTTGAGAGTGTTACGATTGTAGGCGAATTAGCACACAACCTAACAGAGTGCATGACAGTACTATACGGCACACGAAGTGATCTTGCATTCTATTTGGGTTCTTTGCTCTTCATTGCCTTTCAGGCTTATAACACATACTATGCGGCACATGTTGGTTCTACACACCATGCATGCGGTTGCCTGAACATCCCATGCACTCCATGCATGTGGTTGCTGTTCAAACAATGCTCAGCATGCATTCCAGGGATGCTGCAGTGACCATCATGCACGCATTCTTAAAAGCACATAACATCGGCTCGCTGTTGCATGCTGTAGGTATTCAATGTCATTGAAGTGTGCCGTAAGCGGGCCATGCAGGCCAGTGCACCCAGCGCCAGAACCTTCTGCTCAGTGTTAACGTCGCTCTGAGACCATCAGATCTAGCTCAACCTTATTGAAACAAGCCATACTGCTCATCTAATACCTATCTAGTTCATGTAAAGCCTGTAGCGTTGCTTGTGGGGCAATAGCAGACCGTTTGCAGCTTCTTTCGTTCAAAACAATACAATTTCTGTCCAGGTCCCCCGAAAAAAGTTCTCGTTCACACAAACACAAAGATAAAACGGCACAGCCTAAGGTACCGGTGGTTACGTGATGTTTAGTATGATGTCCGTTTTGGCCCTGACATGCAATCTGCTTCCAAACCTGAGGCATGAAACATACAACTCTCACTTGCAAGTGTGGAAGATTTTCAGTTTGCTGACATCAGAGACGAAACACTGTTCATGTATCAGATCTTTACCTTTTCGTGGAGTCCCATGGCCAGCTTCCTCCTGATAGTTCCCTGGCCTCCTCTTTTCGTCGTCCTGCCTGTTGGTAGCAACCTTAACAGTTCCGGCATCCGAGTTGGCTTGGTTCAAGGTTCTGATGTGCTGTTTGAATTCAGGGCCGCCATTTCTCCAGGTATAGTAGGCATAGCAACTACAGTATTCCCTTTAGCTATAGGGGGTATCAGGGTATAAACTGGTCGCGAAGTGGCTATCTGGTGGCGAGTTTCGAAGCGGTTCTGGACTTTGAACGATGTGAGGAGCGGCGAGTACAGGGGTTCTGGTGGGTCTGAGTCTTGCTGCAGGTACTGGGACTCTAGCTGGCTTGACATTTCTGTCTTGTGGACGCTGATCTAGCTTCTCAATCAGATGATTGGCTGAATGAATCAGAAGTCGTATGATCTGGGCCCGACCATACACGGATCACTCTCGCTCCTCCTTTGCGAGCTGGTGTGCAGAACCAGCTAACGGGTTTCTGGTGATTTCCTATTTCGAGTTCGCGAGTTTTGCCTATACTTTTATGCCATGTGGCGGTTAGGGCGAAGCTGACGTCACCAAACTGTTGTTGATTTTTATTCAATTTTTGTGTGCTGAGCACAGCATGCATGGCAGCATGTGATGTGACCTCAACCTGTTCGCGCTCGCCCTGCAGGGCCCGCTGTCCAAGGTGGCCGATGCCTGCCCGGATGCCCCACCTGTGGCATATCTCGATGATATGACCCTGGTCGGGGAACCGGCAGCTGTCAGGCGCTCCTTCGAGCAGCTCTGCGG
>JAUMHD010000311.1:0-20458 GCA_032359135.1 Ulvella scutata
ACCTAGGATATCTGATACGAGGTACTGGCCATAATTTCCAAGAAGGTTGTGTTGTGCCTAATTTGGAAGATTAGGGTCCAGTTACAGATGCTGCGAGCACATGCATTATCAAAGCCTTAGGCCAACAGCGCAGTTCCCGTAACAGAGTAACACACACACACACACACACACACACACACACACACACACACACACACACACACACATTTCAACCACACCACATCGAACGTCTACGCACTCGCACGAAGAAAGCTTTGAACGCCTGGAACAGAGTTGCATATTCTTGTTGATTATGTGCGGACTGGGGCGTGCATGTGCTTCAGCTATTCAGGCGAAAACTGGCCCGTTTTAGCCGGTACCCGGATATCTTTATGCACCGCCACGCTGTTCCGTGGCTTTCTTCTACTATAGAATTCGTTCGTTTGCGGCCAGACTGTTCGTCTGACCCACACAGTTACGGTGGTTCGTCATAGCAGGAGTTGTGAACGTGATGATTTTGTGTGGCAGTCTGTTGTGCGACCTGTTTTTGTGAGAGTTAAAGATGACTTGGTACGAGTTGTCGCGACTCTAGTGTAGTAGCAGACTCAGAACTTATGAATTGAAGCATTGTATTCATATTGTTTCCAACCTGTATGGACATGTTCACCACATTGTGACAATTAGGCAGCTGTGACTTCTGCCACATTGAAGCTCGGATCAACGATATGGAGCCGATATCGAGTTCTGCGACTTGAATATCTGACAACGGGTTAAGCTAGTCTCAAGGTTCACTGTTTTGTGTCTGTTCCAGTCACTTGTCAGATGACATCAGCTGGAATCAAGTGCTATGTTCGGATTCTGACATGTTTGGTCATCTGTTGGTGGCTTATGTGTGCCTCGCCTGCTGCAGGCTCTTGAGAAGTTTGGCATTCAGGAGGACACAAAAGAGCTCTTGAAGGTAGCCGATCGGAATGGTGACGGTCAGATCGATTATCAGGAGTTCGTTCTTCTGATGCGTGAAACGAACAAGGAGCTGAGTGCCTGTGGCGGAAGCAGTGGCCTTCTGCGCGGAAAACTTTCCATTCCAGGGTAGAGGGAGAAGCAGTTACGCATAGAGTTGGAGCAGTCATTGCCAGGCGCCCTTTGAGCGCATTCCGCCTTCCACACACCTTCTGATACACGTTGCCACGCAGTCGCCCATATATAACATCCCCCCTTCCATCTACCTTCTGCGCGTTTCTATCGACCCTCCAGCATCGTATGTCAGAACCGAATCCGAAGTACATATCGCTCTGGCGTTGCGTGCCAGACGCTAGGTCTGCTGCTCATGCGTGCCATGTTCGTACTGAATTGAATTCGCTATGCCGTGGTGTGTCTCTGAAGACCATCGCCGCCATTCATGTGGAAGAGGTATATAGGGTGCCAATTGAGATACTTTGAAGGCAGTTTCGGTATTTGTTGCACAGCTGTGGACATGAAGCATGCACGGAGGCCTTGGGGTTTTCTGTTGCCCGGGTGCCAGTATAGCATACCACTACCACTACTTGCAAATTGCTTCTGTAATATTTGCTGACAAGGCGACGGGCAGCATCTGGACACAGATGCTATATTTTCTGTGTGGCAGGCATGTGCTGTCATGAGTTATACATGCGTGCAATTAGAAGAGTCTGGAAGGTTCTAGGAGATCCTAGTATCTCAACTAGAATATTGTAATTGCCATTGCAGAATGTTTTGTGCACCGCTGGCGCACCATAAATGCCATGTGCGCTGTGTTGCCAACGGACGTTGCGGATGTTTGGTTGATCTGTCCTCTCGAGAGGTGACCTGGTGCATTTGAGGTGACCTGGTGCACCTGAGCCTCTTGTAGACACTCCATAACTTTGGGTGCACGATCTGTTTTCCTTTCTTGTAACGGATCGCCAGATACTTTGTACAATGAGAATTCTTGTTCCTTCATCTTTCCAATGCAACCGGTTTCAGGGCGCTTTGTGTTCTATAGATGGGGAAAGGTGCAGCGCACGTTGTGGCAGCCATCGCGATAGCTCCGTGCACGCCCAAACCGCACGCCGAAACAAATTAGCCCATTTCTATACACTCTCAGAGTTTTGGGCGCTCGTGTATCTGTCAGGCACATCTCGGAGACAGCATTGCCTGGCGTGTACACATATGCATGACCAAGCTTGCATGTCCTTCAGCAAGGACACCTCGGCTGTTCCACAGAACAATCTGTTGAGAACAAGATGTAACCTAAGCGTGCTGTGTGTTACACCAGGAGCAACGACAAGTGAAAGCAGTGCTGTTCGTGATGTGTAGTAGTCGTTGTGGATGTGTTGTGGTCGTCTTAGTCGTAACGTCAATGCTGTTGTCGTAGCAGTATAGCGTCGTAGTTGTAGTTGTTGTGTTGTGGTTGTGTCGTAGTCGTCAACACAGGTCGTGGTAGAAGTTGTGTCGTACTTGATGTCGTGCAATTAGCTCCGAAGGATCTCCAAACAGGTAGTGAGGTAGTTACAGTTGACTTCAGAAGAAAGAAAGTATCTAGTCTGCTGTTGTACGAACCATATATGGTCACAACACATGCTTGTCATTGCTGCAATCTGAATGAAAACGGACATCAAGCAGAGATGGATATTTCGAATGTCTCGTGTTCTCGAACTCAATCCAAATGTCCCAATATGTCAGAGATGCGATCGCATTGACGAATGTTCTACTGTGACTAAGCTCTGATTCAAAGACGCGCCTCCCTGGCGGGGAGCAGCCCGGCGTGAAGGCCGGGGAGCGGGCGGCCGGCAAGACGAATCTGGGGGCAGGGGCCGGTTCGGCACAGGCCTGCGGCAGCGGCAAGGGGTAGCGTCTATGGTGGCAGCGGGTCCAGTTGGGGGTGCCATCACAGCTCAGTGCAGCAGGTGTGTGATATTGCCTGTTGGCCTTGCGCCGGCCTAGGGATCCAGCAAGGAAGGCACACTAGTGAATTGCGCAGGGCTCCCCTTGCTGGCGGAAGCTTAGGGGGCAAATAACATTTTTCTTTGATCCTATTCGGGAACCACGCCATACCCAAGAAGTGCTTCGGCATCAGCACCCTCTAAGGGGTGCAAGAGTCATCGAAGCTGCTGGTGATCGCAGCCTGCTGCGGGACACCAGAGCTTGTGTGCAGTTACACCGAAGAAACCCGCTCAGAGTCAGATTAGGCCACACAACTGCATTCGCAAATTTAAGCACCCCTGGCATTCACAAACCAGAACACCCCAACCTGATTCCCCACAGATCTGGGTTTCGTTTACACAGATGTGGAAAGAAAAAAACAAGATGCACGTAGATGGGAGTCGAAGACGCGACATTAGGGATCGGCCAACTGAGAATCGAACCCACGACTTGTAGGTGTATCAGGAAAACGATGTTTGTCACCAGAAAAAAGGCGCCACGTACAGGCGTAATACGCAGAAGTAATGGTAAAACGCATGGTGAATTCGTTGTATCTTGTCTGCACTGTGCTGGTGTGGAGCAGTGATTGTCGGCGGCTGTGATGCGGCACGTGCGCACACGCACGTGATGCGTGGTTGGCGACTACGCAGACCCGTTCTCGCACTCTGAAGAACCACACCACTTCCAAGGAGCGCGAAAGATCAGATACATGTCAACTTGCGGGGCGGTTTGCTGGTTCGTTGCGTGCTTCGTGGCGGAGCGCTTGGCATTGGAACACGTGCGAAGCTTTGTCGACAGCAGTGCTGTGAACGCACTCCGAACCGTGGGAATCACGCCACGCAGCTGCGAAGCACAGTAATGGATGGATTTTGTGTATGTGCTTGCTGGATTGTTGCTTCGTTGCGTGCTCCGTGCCGGAGCAACGCTGGTGCAGCTGCGGTTCAGTGTACGAGCTGCAGCTCCGTTCTCGCAATCCGCCTCGCGAGAGCAGCACCGCGCAGCTCAAACAGCCAGATGTACACGTACAGAAGATATGCGGACTCGCGGTCCGTGGCGGAGCGCAGGGCGGAGCCGGGGCCGGGGCACGCGGCGGCACGCGGAGGCGCGTGACTCGCTGGGGACGCCCTGTATAGGGGGACACGTGGCGACGCGTGGCTCGCGGGGAATGCGCTCTAAGACGCCGGGCACATACAAACTAGGACAGGTAACAATGGTTGTACGCTAACACTCCCCCTAAACCTTTGTTGCCTGTAAGCTAGCACAACACTTCAAGCACAACACTTCTTTAGCATCTCTTAGCTTGGTGAATAGTAACGCCTTCGTGAAGACATCGGCGTGTTGCTGATGGGTGCTCACCCACACGACCTTCGTCTTCTTCTTGTCGACGTATTCCTGCACCTTTCTGTAGCGCACTTCTATATGTCTTGTCTTCTGTGAGCAGAGTGGGTCTTCAGCGATTCGTTTAGTGGCCCGGTTGTCACAGAGAAGTGTGTTTGTGTAGTGCTGAGTCGACAGGCTTCTGACAGCAGCATTTGCACCCATTGCACTTGCAGTGCAGTGTCTGTCAAGGCTACCAATTCAGCTTCCGCTGTGCTGACCGTCACAATCAGTTGACGCTTGGATCTCCAATAGATGGGAAGTCCTTGGTAAGGGATGAGCATTCCACTGGTTGATTTGGCAGTAGCCATGCAACCGGCGTAGTCTGCATCACTTTGTCCCAACACTACTACCTGCTCATGATCTTTACCCGCTCTTGAATATGTCAATGCCAAGTCCTTCGTTCTACCCAGATAGCTCATTGTGCAATCAGCACACTTCAACAGGAACCTTGTTGGTTTTGTCATGTATCGTGCGAGTGCTGATGCTGCAAAGGCTATGTCGGCTCTGGTGACGATGGCAATCTATTGCAGGGAGCCTACGATAGACATGTAGCGGTCATGCTGTGGTTTGTCCAATGGCATCGAGTCTTGTTGTTGTTGGTGTTTGTGTTGTTCGTCTTCCTTGAGCTTTCTTCCTTTCACGTGGTGAGGGTCCGGCTGAATTGCCTGTTTTGGTAGTAGTAGTGTCGTTGCCGTGGCCTCCTTTGTCAGACCGAATTGCTCCAGCTTCTCTTCAATCATGTGCCGTTGTGACAATCGGATTGTCTTGGTTTCCCAGTCTCGGATGACTTCCATACCTAACAGGTGTCTGGCTTCACCTAGGCCTCTGCCTTCGAGATCCGACAGTATCCGTTGTGTTGTAATGTCGTTGCATTCTTTTGTCCCTAGGAAGAACAGATCGTCCACCCACATAAGCAATGCGTGTCGTTTGTTGTTGTTGGTAATGGATAATGCAGGGTCGTGTTGTGCTCTGGTATATCCACCAGCTTCTAGGCTTTCCGAAAGCTTGTGGTGCCATTGTCTTCCTGCGTGCTTGAGCCCATAGATGGCTTTGTGGAGCTTCCATACTCGGTTGGTGCCATCAGAGACGCGTGGTGGTTGTTCAAGGTACACTGTTTCTTCTAAATCATCATTCATCAAAGCACGCTTGATGTCTACATGTCGTACTTCCAGGTCTTCAACTGCTGCTCTGGCGAGTAGTAGTCTCGCGGTTACAAGATGGGCTGTGGGCGCCCAAGTGCCGTGGTAGTTGACTCCGAATTCTTGTTGGAACCCCTTGGCCACGTGTCTGGCCTTGTACCTGTCGACGGAGTGGTTTGGTTGTCTTTTGATTTTCAAGACCTATCTCCCCTTGAGCACTTTGTCGTTAGGTCGTTCAACGAGTGAAAACACATCATGATCCTCTAATTTGTTGTTCGTCGTCCTTGAGCTTTCTTCAAAGTGAGGAAAGTCGTTACGTTGTTTGGCTTGTGCTAGAGTGGGCTCATCTGAGTTGACAAGCTGGCTAATGGGACAATCCAGGGCAGAACAGATCACAGCTCAAAAAGGAGCATCTGTCGACCACTTCCAACAGGCTGTTGAACCTCACAACCTCTCCCACCGGTCTTTTGATGTCGTCACCAGCGTGTTGAACCCTGTCCACTCCGTCCAATGTACTGTTGGAATGTGTTCAATCACCTGCTAAGGTCACCTGTTTATTCACCAGCATGTTGATCCATGATATTTGTCAACAGTTTATTGAACTTTGCAACCTTACCTCGACAGGCGCTTGACTGTTCCCGATAGGAGGCTGCTTGTTGTTCGTGATGCTGTTGATACATAAGGCCGCCGCACCGTGTTGATTCCGCCGTACGCGTCCCATGGGCCTTCAGGAAAAAAAACTTACCCAACAATCCCTAAAAATGAACATTTTGTGAAACGATTCTGTGTGGCTTTCCTAAGCACGTATGTAACACACATACATCATCAGAATGCTTGTGATGTGCTCAAACTTCAGTGAAATTGCTTGTGGGTTGCCTACGTGAGCAAATACTAAACTGAGTGGTCGTGGCCGGTGCCAGCGGGCCAGTACACTTCGACGGCGTGAGGTGCAGGCATTGCCTGAGGTGAGGTGAGGACGAATCAGAAGTGGGCACTGGGGGAGGGGCTTGGCTGGACTTTTGCGAGGATGCAGCTATGGTACAGGAGGACGTCACGACTTGAGGTATGATCTCGGTCAAAGGCCGCGGTGGTGCGTTGATGACACTGACACAGTCGTCTTACCGTTGGAGCTGTGTGCAGATGGAGGAGGACGCTGTGCAGGCGCTGCTCAGATCGTGAGCAGGGGCCCAGAGACAGGCAAGTGCTGCGGGCTTGGGGCATCGAGGACAGACGGACAGACTGCAGGTGCGACTGACAAAGAGTGTGCGTGCAGGTACGGGCCTGTAGCTTCAAATGGCAGAGCGGCGGGCTGCACAGCGTTGCTGTGCAGTTCGCAGGTTGCGGGTTCGACTCTCGCCAGGCCCAGGAAAGACACTAAGCACGTAACTCGCACAGCACCGCACACGCTCCCACAGATTATCCCCCCCTGTTTTCTGCTGTGCTTTCCCATCCTGTCTCCTTCCTGTAACCACGTCCACACGCAGACTCCCAAGCTGTGTGTGTCCCTGCAGTCCACCTACTACTGCTCTGCGTTTGCTCGTGCTGCCTTTCTGCGGCCCCTAGGGGACCGGTGTGTCGTGCTTGCACCATAAGGGCCTCTTGCAGTATTCCAAGCCTGTCCAATAGCCTGGAACTGCTCCAATCTGTTTCGAAGACACAGATACTGCCTACCTCGTGTCCTCAACACCTGTATGAGCACGCCAGTCTTCCCCGACTACCTGTTGAATCATGTCAGTGTTCCCAAAAGACCTGTTGAACCATCTCAGTAGTCCCCAAACATCTGTTGGATTATGTTACTGAACACCAACCACCTGTTGAAAAATGCCAGTATTCCAAGGACACCTGTTGAAACATCTCAATACTTCCCAGACGGTTGTTGCAATTTGTTAGAAGTAACCAAACGGCTGTTGATATGTGTCAGCATTCCCCGGGCAGCTGTTGAAACATACCAGCTGACTCCAATCACCTGTCGACCGCTACCAGAGATTATCAAGCACCTGTTGACACATTCCGGTTAAGTCCTCGCACCTGTTGATACATTCCGGTTAAGTCCTCGCACCTGTTGACAATGTCATATAATACCAAGCACCTGTTGAACGCTTGGAACTGTACCCATCAGAATGTTGAACTCTGTCAACATTCCCCAAGCACCTGTTGACATCTGCTAGTATAGACCATGCGCCTGTTGGAAACATGCTGCAAGATCGACAAACGATCGATAGTTCCCTTATGTATCAACAGCATCACGAACAACAAACAACCACCTGTTGGGAATAGTCAAGCGCCTGTCGAGGTAAGGTCGTAAAGTTCAATGATATGTTGACAAATATCCAGGATCAACATGCTAGTGAATAATCAGGTAACCTCAGCAGGTGCTTGAACACACTCCAACAGTACATTGGACGGAGTGGACAGCGTTCAACATTATGTTGGCGACATAAACAGACCGGTGGGAGAGGTTGTGAGGTTCAACATTCTGTTGGAAGGGGTCGACAGTTGCCCCTTTCTGAGCTGTGGTTGTTTCTGGACTAGTTAGTATACGCAGTACTATATGTGACTCAACAGGTATTGCTGTTACAAGCTGCTAGAGCCTGCCGAACCATTTTGGCACGGCGTTTGTAATAGACTGTGACAACCGCACCCCTCCGACGAAACACTTGTCAACCTCTGAATACACATCCAAAGCTGTCATTCGATGACTGTGAGTGTATTGCGGCATGCTATCATGGTGGACACAAAAATTCTGTGCTGCAAGTTCACCACCCTGGTGTCTTGTGTAAAATCTCCCTTCAACTTCATCTGTCACCGCACCCCTCCGACGAACCCCTTGTCAACCTCTGAATTCACATGCAACGCTGTCATTCGATGACTGTGAGTGTATTGCAGCATGCTATCATGATGGACACAAGAAAGCTGTGCTGCAAGTTCACCACCCTGGTGTCTTGTGTCAAATCACCCTTCAATTCCATCCAGGCCCGCCACGTTGTATTTTTGGTGCTGTCTTAGCTTTAGATCCCCAAGTTTCTGCCACACAGATTCTCTTACTATTCATATTATATTCTGTTGTTGTCATTTTTTTCACACGCTACACGGCGCCCCATGGTGCCGTGTTCGCTTGGGAACATCGGTTCCTGCTCTGCACTTGTCTCCTGTCTGGGGTAGGGCTCTAAATTAGGCGGTTAGGATTGATAAGCGAAAAATTAGGATTGATATTCACCCTCCTAATCAATGGCTAACCGGCATTTTGGGATTTAATCAATTTCTGGTTAGCCCTATCTAATGGCATTGATTATGATTAGTTCTAATCATAATCAATCGTTCGCCTACTTGTTAATCAAATATTCATAGCATTTCGAGGAAACAAACTGGTGCACTGTTGTCGTTCCAGTTGATACAAAAAGACTGCTCACTTGACCGTATAGCAACAACAGTCGCGCTCTTGCATCGTCCTGCCAGATCGACTGTGGAGGCACCTTCAGTTTCACAGCACTTCGAGGTGCACGTGCAATACTGGGCCCTTTGAGGGAGTTTTGGACCGGACAAACTGATTGGCGACTGAGGCAACCTGCAACCTGCCATGCATACCCTTTTGCCGTTTTTCTGGGGGATGTTATTCTCCGACGTCTCACTTTTTGCCAGCTGTTTCAGAAGTTTGGTCTCCCAATTGGGCGTTTTTTGTGTTTCACCACCAGATGGAACCCCTGGCCCTTGGGGCATACAGGTATTTTCACATAGGTGCCCCCAGGCCCATTGAATATTCCCAAAGTTTGTTTAATATCGCCAAAGTAACCAAAACATAGGGGAATTGTCCTGTCTAGGGGTACCTATAAGGGCCCGTATTAATTAATAATCAACCTGTAATCAATGCGAAAACGACACACTCAGGAATTGATCAGGACAACTTATTACCCTGTAGTCATTGTTTTTGCCACATTCCTAATTGAAGATTGACTAGCGCCTAACTAATCAATGGCTAATCGACCTCCTAGACATCCTAATTAAGAGCCCTAGTCTGGGGCCTTGCACTCACATATGCCTCCAACTTAAGCGGGGGGACTTCTCGCGTCGCTTGCCGGGTTCTGCTACCTCGCCCCGCCTGTCGATCCGCGCTGCCTCGCGCTCCCTTCACCTGCTGTGCATGCCTACGTCTAAGTGGACGTCTGGCTCCCCACGTTCCCACGGCACGAGTCTGCCTCTTCACCTCGTGTTCGTGGCCTCGTCCCCCACTCGGGAGCACCTGCGTACTGCGGATCTTCTCTCCATGTCATCCACCGAGGTTAAAAGCAGAACTCCGGCCTGCAGCGCGTCTTGCCATCTCGCGTGGGATTGTCTGCTTATGCTGATCTGCGTGGCCCCGCTCCTCTCATCAGATGTTCTGATGCTAGGACGTAGGTGTATCCTTCTAGTAGTCGATGGTGCGGTGCTTTGTCGGTGCCTCGGTTGTGATGTAAATAAGCGAATAAATAAATTATTCGGGGACTACGCCATACTCGGTTTGAGCTTCGGCCTCAGCGCCACAGTGGTGGAAATCATGCAATTCGTTGAAGGGGAAACCACCAGAGACCCTTTACGCACCCGGCTGAGAAGCTCGATGTGGTTCCGGTAGTGTGGTGGCTGTGTGGCTCTGGTGCCTGTATCCTCGTGTGTACTTGTGGTTGATACCTGCTTGACAAGAGGGGGTTCCTGTTGCACAGATCGAGTTGTCTTGCGGTTGCCAGTCCTTTCACTGTGTAATTTTGTTGTGCTGCGGTTCTGCCCCTCTGGCGATCGTCTGTCTGTGTGACATCTTCCACCATGCTATTCCTAGTCTTGCATGCATCCCGCCCGCTGGCCTCCACATTCTAGCTCCCTCTGTAAATTCTCTCACCGCTTCCTGCATCACCATTTCCTCCGCGGCCCGCTGCCCAGCGTTGCACGCCGGGCTGCTCCCCGTCAGGGGGGCGCGTCTTTCACTCGTCATTTACGTGGTGAATTTACACGAGGCGCGTGCGATGTGGCCTTGCTCTTACACGCTGCAGCCCTGTACACGCACAACTATTGTCTTTCCTTTCTGTGATGTCCTTGTTGTTCACAGGCCCTCTCCACGTGATACGTTCGCCCACTCCAGGTGGTACATGAAGTTTACTTCAGGTGCCTGGAGTAACTTATCCTTGGAGTGTGTGGGCGATGTAACCGCTGGACACCTAGCGTGTCTGGCCCCCTTGTCAGTGCAGGCGGTCTACAACAACTGTGAAAGAGATTTAGGGGCTCCTGGTCGGGGCAAGAGTTCGTTTGCGGGTTCTGTGGTTGCAAATCGGTGGTATCGTGAGCCCAGAATTGTGCAGCAACATTCTGGTACTATCTGTACACCGATTTGCTATCCAAGCTCATTTTCAGAAACTACGGAGAACAAGGAATGTGACGGTGTGCCTGGTGTGGCGATTGGTTACAAGAAAGTGCCACATGCCAGTGTGCTCTTAAGCGACGCAACTCGGCAACAGGTCCATCTTGAGTACACCACCCCCATTTTCAGAAGTTCCCGATTCTGAGGACGATGTGTTATATTTGACGGGGAACAAATCCACTTGTTTGGGAACAGGTGTTCTTCACCGCGAACGCAAAGCACCCCTGTGGTGACAAAACAGACAACAGACTCTCCAGCTGCCCTCCATCCCTCCGCCATGCCTCACCTTGCCCCAGTGCAAAGCCCCCTTGATGTTGCACTTATGCACCTTAGACCTTCAGGACCCCTCAGCAGTTTTCTTCTACATGATGCCTTGGCACTCGCTCGCACTCGGCTAATCACTGAGAAAAAAGAACTCAGAACTTGTGTGTGGAGGAGAGCAGATACGGACTGCCTGCTCAAGGGGGATGTTCGGCCTGAATACCAGCGCTGTCATACAGAATGAATTCAGCTACTTGATGGTGTTGATTCTTCTGCGAAATAGACCACGGCCCACAGGGACGGTACACTGTGCTCCCTGACAAACAGTATCTCACAACGGATCTGCGCAGAAGTTGCTGCGCAGTAACATCAAAGAATGAATGAACAAGTCATTACAGAATCCTCAACATCTTCAGCTGCTCTTGCGCATACTCCATCTGCAGAAACAACATTGTGACGACTGCTTCCTGACATGGTACCAGAATTAGTGAAGGAACGCACCCAGTCGCAACGCGGTGGAGTTGCAATGCTGCTGACCTCGTACAGAACGCTGAGCAAGCTTCGAGCAACCTCGCGCTCCTGATGGTTGAATCCATGTTGGTTACCACCTGACACTGATGTATTGGTGGGTGGTACGTTACGAAACTTGACCTGCCCACTGCTTACCCCTTGAGGACAGGATGGCATACAACACAGTTGCATACTTGAACGGGAAACCACAGGTACGCAGCATCTGGCTTGAAGTATCTGGCAACGATGTAACTTGGCACTTGATGGTAACTGAAGTTTCAAGTGCGCGAGCCCCAACAAGCACGCACGCAGACAACTTTTCACGATCGCAGAGCGCACACCCTGCAGATCAAACAATATTTCGAGCACTCACTTGTAATCGGATATCATCACATGCAGAATTCACACCTGGCAGAATTCACACCTGGTGCCTGTAGATAAGCTGCAGGTAATTTCTTGCTATGAAAGTGTATTGAAGTGACGCATCCAGCATTATTCTGTGACATTCCATCATAGCCTGTTCTGCATCTTCAAACTTGACTGATAACAAGAGAATATCTGTCAGATCCAGACTTTTAGTCATGAACCGAATGGCGTTCAGCTCGGCTCCCACAGATGCCATGTCTTCAGCTGCTAGTTTCCAGCAGCGAATAGCTTTCTGTGTCCGGGTGCCCTCCACCAACTCAACACCAGCGCAGCTCTTAGACCAGTGATACGCTATGTGCGACTTCGGCACAGTAAATTTGCAAGACCTCTCTAAAGCTGTCGCCAATCGTGCATGGAGTAGCCTGCGCTGATTGAATGGGATCATGCCGTAAACAACATCTTGCGCCACCTGAGTGTTCCAGTACCAGTGTGCCGTTTTTGTGCCCTGTTGCCATAAAAAGTTCTCGTGACAGAGAGCATGTAGATCTTCAATGAGTTGTGCCAGCATGTCTGCTTCATTTTCATATGCCAATGGGTATGTCTGAAGGAGCAGATCTGCTGCTATGTTAGAACCCAGCACAGAGCACACTTTCAAGGTGAGCTGTTGATGCGGTCGCAGAGTGTCTGTCCGAGATAGTACCACATTTGACACTGACCCTGCTGCGAGAGTGCAAAGATCGTTGGACATAAGGCCACCAGCTTCTGCTAGATTGCAGTGTGCAACTTCACCAAGGGATGCAATGTAAAGCAAAATTTCCTCGACATGAACAGGATGGCCACGCGTCTGTTGTACAACCACTTCAACATTGCTATCATGAACGTCACAGGTGGGAAGCAAAACCTCCATCATTTGTCCAACCTCTTGTTTCGTTAAAGGTGGCAGCTCAACAAGCTGCACATCTGGTACCTTGACCAACTGAGTAAAAGCGGACAGTGCTACCTGGTGAAGGTGTGCTTTCTCTTCCGTAGCATACTTTCTGGCATCCAACACACCATCACCCGCCCTCATGGTCACGAGCAGAAGACATGAAAACGTGAGATCAGCAGTCACAGCTGCTAACAGGCGCCACGAAGATGTGTCGAAATGATGAAGGTCATCAAACATTATGACCATGGGACCAAACCTGCAATATGCAGAAAGTAGCCACAGAAAACTCTTGGATAATTACAGATTTCCAATCATAATGTAAGAGCTATTCCGAAGTTGCTAACAAGTTGGGCAACTGTGACTGACATTCGCCTCACACCAGAGTATGACTTCCCCCTCCCGTGTACTATTCCCGCTCCCTATACCATTGCTCTTGCTTATGCCAATCAGGGCTTGAACGGAAGAAGGCTGCAAGATGGATCCACATATTCCACCAACAAAATTGTCCAGAAAACATAACGAAGAAAAACTGAGCAGGGGTGACACAACGAAGAAAGCTGCACAATGAAGGAACAGTTCGACAGATCCTCGAAAGGCTAGACATGTGACATCAGTTGACATTGGGGATATGCTGTGTTGCTATCGAACTTGTTGCCATTTTCAATACAATACCACCACCCGCCAGCTGCCGAAGATTCCCTTGATGGAGTCAGCAGGACACACGGTAGGATCACACCTTGCACAGTACTGGCGGAGAAATGAGATGAATGACTTGTGAAGAATGTCATCAGAAACCTCCAGCTTGTTCTGAAAACATTGATTTAGATCAGTCAGTCGTTTCTGCATGGGACAGCCTGTGAACCTCGGCGCTGAATCCTCAAACCTGCACTTTGATGTAGCGTTTTCCTCCACTGCTCCGAAATGGCAATGCATAAAGTCCAAACATAACACTAGCACTATCCGTGCCATCACGTTCAGGAGCTGCAAAGAGGGGAATTGTTGGGTGCTCGCATCACAGAAATGATGTGCATCGGTGACAATGAAATGTGACTGTTAGATAGAGAGCACCATCAGAAATCTATCTGTCAGCTTGCAGGGTGAGGGTTTGTTTGATCCGGTTGTTGTGAATGGCAAGCGAGTTGACTTTCATGTGTTTGATACCACAGGTAGTGTTGGCTGTGATGTCAGCATGTTGATCCTACTTGTCCTACTTAACTGGGCAAGAGTGAGTCGGTGTTGTGTCGGGATGCCGAGAGAGCCGCGAGAGCGAAGAGTAGGAAACATGTTTTGAATGGTGCCACTATGGTGCCTTTGGTTATGTCCACCTTTGGGAAGTGACGGCGTACCGATTTGATGTTGACGTGATGCGACGAATTTTTAAGTTTTCAGCCGTCCTGGCCTGAATGATTTTTTAATTTGTGTACGCATTTGCGCGTGCACAAAACAAGGCAGTACAACAACCGTATAAGGATACTTTACACACACACCTGTTTGGTACATACTGGTGTTCGTGGCTGCTTCAAGGGTTTGTGGCTGCTTCAAGGGTTAAGAACTTGTTTGTGGTGAGATGTGGAGCACATGCATGTACCTGATCAAGGACATGCAACCTCATGCTATGACCCATACACATAGGCCTGTCCCGTCGTATATTATACGATTTACGCGTATACGTACATATACGTATACGGTAATAATTGGCCGTATCTGCCGTATAATCTGCACCAAAATGTATCGGGTGATCGTATACCGATCGTATATCAAAATATACGTACTATACGGTTCGCTCAGCGCATCAGAAACGGCGTTCCAGCGAACACCTGCCCCTATGAACGTACTTTGCACCACTGCCGGAGGTAACATTCGTTGTACTGCGGTTGCTGTAGACATCCACAATGGCCACATCTAGGAGCGCAGTTGACTTGACTGCAGATGGGGGCACAGATGCAACCACTCACGTCAGATTCAACACTAGGTCATATTCGTCATACTCTGATGCCCTGGTTGAATGTCGCAAGCTTCGTGAGAAGCACATGGATAATGCCTCCCACTGGTGGTATTGGACAGACTTGATCGTAGACTACGAGACCAGCGTGTTCTCTTTCCGCTGCGCAACGTGTAGGAGACCTTTCTCGATTCTTAATCCTGCCAATTTCTGGAGCTCGCACAAGAAGGACTGCACACTCGTGAAGCAGGGAGTGGAGATTTCACAAGGTGTGGTGGCTCTTGCTTTTAGCCATTGCGACGCACTACCTTGAACGCATGTGAAGTAGGGATGTGTGACTACGATTGATTGCGGATAGTTTGATACAGCTGAGGCTGCGGGCAAGAAGGGCAGCGCTGGGCAGTCAAAAACACTGGATGACCATGTCCGGCAGCAGATGGATACGTTCAACGCCAAACTTGTGAAAGCTTTAGTCACAGGCAACGTTCCACTGAGCTTCATTGAGAACGAGCATCTCGTAAAAGCTTGCAAAGGGTGTGGAGTAGCACTGACATCACGCAAAGTGCTGTCCACGAGGCTCATCCCCGAGCTGGCGAAAGAGGCTACCACTGCAACACGTGAATCCATTGCGGATTGCGACAATGTTGATGCATCTTCAGATGGTTGGCGAAAATCAAGCTGTGAGCAGGGATCTCCAGTGAACAATGTCATGGCTCTGTTGCCTGAGAGAGCGCTAGTCCACAACGCTATTAACATCACTGAGATGCGCAAACACTCGTCTGCTATCAAATCGTTCATGATTCAGTGCACTGTGTCTATGATGGGAGAGGCAGACGATCGCCGTTTCTGTGGCTGGGTGCTAGATAACACCAAGGCCAATTGGAAGGCAATGCTTGAACAAGAGCACCCTCAGTGGGTGCTGCGGGGCTGCTTTGCACATGGGATATCACAGCTGATTGAGGACTTTGCCGAGCCTAAGATGGCAACAGGCAGGAATGCCCATGAACGCCACACTGGGATGAGGTGGGTAGAGCGCACAGTTGCACAAGCAAACACCATTGCAAACTACATTCAAGACTGTGGAGGGGCTAAAGCCGAGGCATTGCATCTGAAAATGTGTAATGCTATTCGGGTCAAACATCGTGTGGTTGCTATGTTCTGTTGGCAAAATTTGCATCCTTTCAGCAGGCTCTTGCTTGCAGTTGAGCAAGCGCCAGTGTCAGCTCCAGTGTGGGCGCAAGGTGATCGAGGTACATGCACCCACACGTTGGGCATCTCAGTTCCGTGTCTGCCAGAGCATCAGAGACTCAAAGCCGTCGTTCCTTCCAGCTCGGAGCTGTGCTGCCTGGTCTGAACTGGGGGGCAAGGCAGAGTATGTTCTTACACTCGTGCTCAACCCATCATTCTGGGAGGAGCTGGACATGATGCTCGACTTGCTGAGGCCCTTCTCTCAGGCAATCCATCAGCTTGAGGGTGACAGGCCCCACCTCTCCGCCTGCCACGTTCCTTTGATTCGTCTTCAATCCCACATCGATGCATGGGCAGAGAAGTACAGGAAGACAGCACTTGAACTCGAGGGCAAGATGGTGAAGGCTGGTGATTATGCTGTTCAGACTTTCATGTCGAGGCTTGGAAGCAAACCAGATGGCGCAAGAGCACCTGTGTACAATGCTGCATATGCACTCGACCCTTACTTCGCAGAGCCGGACAAGTCTGCAGGCACAGAGGACTTCTGTGCTCCACACTTGTCTGAACAGCATATGAAAGCAGCACGTGCAGTCGTGCAACGTGTTGGTGGTGCTGCTGCTGCTGCAGACCAGTTCAACATTCCGCAGACACGAGGCTTCCCATCTTCGATGCAGCCTTTCATCAAACAGATGGTGGAGTGCAGGAATGCACCTTCTGTTGGAAGCAAGCGCAAGGCTGACCCTGGTGCAAGGGAGCCCCTGAGAACTTGGGCGAAGTTCGGAGATGAGTATGATGCGCTCAAAGCAGTAGCCCTTAAGCTTCTGTCTTGCCATGCAACAAGTGCTGCTACAGAGCGCAATTGGTCTATGTGGGGCAGCATTTACACTTCTGCCAGGTCAGCACTTGGGCTTGAGAGGGCGAAGTGCATGATTTCGATCTGTCAGCATGAAAAGTCAAAGGTTTCTGAGCGTGAAGCATTTGACATATCATTGAATGTTATCGATCAAACAGAGGAGCGAGTTACGTGTGACTAGGCTACTTTAGTGTGTGGGACGTGGGACTGTCATTATGTAGTGCAACTGGTATGTATGTATGTATACATACATGCATGTAAAGTATTGGAAGTTGTGTGGCATGATGTTTGGGCAATAAACAAAGCCATTGCGACTGTAATATTCTACAGAAAACAAGCTCTTTGCCGATACCACTGTCCCTTGCATCGGTTCTGTTGCTGAGTTTAGAAAAAACGTTTATACCCGACGTAAGTTTTGAAGAGCATGATCTGATATTACCGCCATTACTTCGCTTTCAAGCCGTCCATCGAGGCGCTTCTCTTTCCTATGAACTCTCTTCTATAAGAGCTTTCGAATTGACGCTTGTTTGTGTTATTCCGACCTTTCGTCATAGAGATCTGGTACTCCCCCTTTTCAGTAAATACAATATACGCGTATATGAAAATCTGAATTTGTATGTTGGCACAGGCCTACATACACACCATCGTAAGAAGCAATGCTAGCATGCATTCTAAGCAAGTCAACAATTTCTGTGTGTCCAGTTGGTCTGTATCCATGGCGTCCACTGATGGTGCTGCACATGCATGTGTATTTCGTCGCCTGTCATAGCTGGAGTTTCACATGCATGTGATGCTGCAGCAGCACCAGCATGCTGGTGGTTCTGGCAGCGTTATAAACCAGGCTCCTGGTAGCTATTGAGATGTGTGCTGGCCTGGTACGTGACTGTGGTGGCGAGGGAGATTCTCCTGAGGCGATCTAATGTGAACTGTTAACACAAGTGTGGAAATGGTGAAGGGGCAAACAAGCTCATCAAATGATGATGATTACACCTCATGTTTGGTGCAGATGCACTATGCCAGCGCTGTAGTCAGTATGGTGCGCGTAAAAACTTGCTTCAACAACCGTTTGTACTTTTATTAACTTTCTGGCAACACCCATTCGTCGCATCGGGTCGACATTAAATCGGTGCGGCCTTAGGCCGATCTGCTGAGGGCTACTTGCAGAACCTTGCTACTGTTGCTTGTTCCAATAGTGTTGTCGATCGTGGGCTGTGGTTGTGTATCAGCAGACAATATTTCAGTTGTGCCACGACCATGGACCGGATTGTGTTACGCCATTACTGTCGCAGTTTGGCTGAGAGTGCTGGGAAAGACTTTCGTGATGGTGCTGTTGTGTCATTCGAGTGAAGTGGTGGATATTGCGTGATTTGGCTATTTGGGTGCAAAACGTCACGGCCTAACTGTCCAAAATCACGTTTCTGAGCTGATTGAACGATTAACCTAGATGGAGCAAAACATGGGTCTTCATCTTCATCACCATTTCGCCCCTCCGATTAAGTTCATAATATGAAGATCTTAGGTATCCTCACTCGCCCTGTCTGAGATCTTCATTTGCAGCCCTACATTGTTGATGCACCTGGACTGCTCTTGAACAGGTATCCAACAAAGGCAAAGAGAGTCTATACCGCCTCGTGCTCAGCTGCATGCTCGTACATGGGAAGGCCCAGCAACAGAATGATGACATGACTTGCATTGTACTCTTGGATACTCAGAATCTTGGCTAATGATCAAGAAAGAGCTACAGAGGTACATCCATCACATGGATCATCAGCAGATTGTTGAATCTTGGCTCATGATGTCTACTGCAAGCTACATACCTCATTTTCCTAACACCTACAGGACGTGGCAGCTGAGGACGCAGATATCTGCGGGGAGTACGCAAACGCACGAGATGAAGAGTGTAGAAAAAGAAATGCAGAATGCTGTAGGTTAGCTGTGTTGTTTGTCGGCACGAAAGAAAAGTGCCGTCGCAATTGTGCTTACTAATACGTTTCAATTGTGATGTACAAGAATACGCTTTGGGGGCAACCCAGGCGGTTTCGAGGAAACCACCTAAATAACCATGGTCGTGACCACTTGAATGTTCCTCTCGCTCCTTTTTGCATACACAATTTGTAATTCATACACTTGTCTGTTTAAGGCTTTTGACCTATTTCTCGTTCTCGGTCACGGTGTGGGCATGACGAAACTGCTACGCGAGTCTTCTACTAAACACACCCTGGTAGCATCCAAGCGGCCGTATTTTAGCTCGCATGTACCACATTTGTCTGAAAATAAGTGCTGCGTGTCGCAACAGTGTGTGCTGTGCTGTATATATTGCCGTGAGGTCCGAATAGTGCTGAGAAGCAGGGGTTCCCGTGGGATAACAATTGCTACCATCGTATGCGATAGTTATCTGTGTTTTCCCCCTTCGTACACGAAGAAGGGCTGTTTTCTGCCAATTTGCATAAGATGGCAGACTGTTTTTTACTCCATCTTAAGTATAAAAAAAAACGCGCGCTGCGCGCGGCCGCCTGCAACCTCCACAATTTCACTTCTACTTATAACTCCCCGCCACCCTCCTTACCCACAGCAACGCCGCGGTCTCTCTCATCCTTCAACATAGCAAGATAAGCCTTATATGCATCCTCGTACGGAAAGTCTGACAGCTCCGGATACACCTTCTGCACTTTCATTCGGACACAATGCTCTAGATTAGCACCCAAACTTTTACGCAGTTTGTTGCAAACGAAGTTCAGGGCCGAGAACAACCTCTCATCCTCAACACTGACAGACACAAGCACAAGCACTACACGGGCCAACTTGATCCTTTCATTGCAATTGTCTCTGAAGTATCTTGTGTTTTGAAGCTGGCGCCAGGCCTCGCTCGTAGACATGCCTGTTTTAGATTTCACAACATTCGACATAAACTTAACAAGTCCGTCTGACTGCTCCCTGAATCACTTGCTGTCAATGATAGATGGTACCGCACGAACCAACTTCATGCACGACAATGGACGGCTCCGCGAGGCGTCGGGGGTGGTTTGGGTGAGACCAGGGCGAACGGATCGGGTGAGGGACCGCAGCGACCTAGGCCGGTGAGTGAGCCTTGGTGTGCTGGATTGTGTGGGCGTGTTTGTGGCCGGTTTTTTTGGATCTCTGTGACTGGTGGATGGATTGCACCGAAACCGCGCCGGAGAGTCTTTTAATTAGATTAGATGAACGCAAACGCGAGCGAGTGGTGCTTTGTAGTACGTGCTGTAGGTTCGAATGTGGCTGTTGCGGCTGAGTGCTGGATAGAGGATTGGAACGTTGGATCTGCAGAGACTCAGAACAGCTGGAATATTTGCCTGGCTTTTCAACGGTACGCTTTGTGTGGCGTGCAGTGATCCGCGCGCAAAACGGCTTCCGGACAGGCGAAGGTGGTCTGAAAGTGAGCTTTCTGGTGCTGAAAGGAGCAGAGTGCGCTATGTTGTCCCGGATAATGCAGGATCATCCCGGAACTACAGCGCCCGCGGGCCCAGAATAAGCATCTCAGACGACCCTAAGCGTGCTTATTTACAAACCTGAAAGGTAGTAAATAGGCATGAACCCAAATAGCCAAAATCAACGAACACAAAACATCCACCAC
>JAUMHD010000322.1:0-20428 GCA_032359135.1 Ulvella scutata
CGCCGTTGCGAATGTCTTGCTGAGTGAACAATCTCCTGCTGTGCCATGTGATGGATGTACGTCTGTAACTTTCACAAAATCTTGTACTGTGTATGTGTGTAAAGTTACAGTATATGTTACAAACCGGAAAGGTAGTGAATATGCATGAACCCAAATAGCTGAAATCAATTGGTTTTTTAACCACCTTTCTATTACCTGTTCTTCAACTTTCTTGTAATTTTTCTTCGACTTTCTGCTCAACTGTTCAATAGCATGGCTATGTGTCAGAAAGTAACTATGAGTACGGTGCATTTTGCATCTGCGCGGGGTTTCTTCGTATTGAATTCAAGATTGAAACATGCATGGTTCCCATTGATACTTCACATATTCCGTTCTCATCGTCTTGGGGAAACATCCTGAACTCAGGCAGCAGGGATCCCAGAAAAAAAAGGATTAAACATGCTTAATTCATGACTGGTCAATTAAGTTGTGGTAAATGGGGGTGGACGGGGCCATTTACAACGATTAATTTGGCGACAATTTAGGAAAAACTAGGTTGCTGAAAGAATTTGTAATTACAGCTACCTTTTACAAACTGGAAAGGTAGTGAATAGGCACAAATTGCAGCTATTTACAGTATGAACAAGTCATGCGTTAAATGGACTTTGGCTGCTGTCATTTCCAGCCCTAGCTCTGTTTGTTACTGGCTGGCCCTAGGTGGCTGCCCCTCCTCCCCTGCTCCTCAGACTGCTGAGGCCCATTCCATTCGGGATTGTCATAATAGGATTTTTGATTGCTGGAGGGTTATGAATTGGACAACAAATTGAGCGGTTTATGCTTGGCCAGAACTGTAGAGACGTTCTGAACAAGTACTTCCCTACAGTACACGTACCGCTGGCAAGCGGCAGACTTGCTGCCCCCCACACATCGCTTCTGCGATCCATCAAGCAGGCTTGGTATCTGTACCTTGCAGACTAAGCACAGAGCATGCGCAGGAGGTCCTGACACACCAATCTGAAATCGCTGTACCAACGAAAATTGTGCGCGCCAGCCGCAGCCATTCGCATTCATAATGAGGTGTTCAATATGTCGCGCTTTTCAACTTTGATACACAGACTGCTCTGAAGCGCTTGACACCCCTGTATTTGTGTGCTGAAACCGTTGGATATGAAGCAGCTGACCTGCGCACCCAGAGAAACTCCATGCATTCAGGTTGAATTTTTAAAGCCCTGTCCAACGGTGTGTGCGATGACGTGCACGATGTCCCATGCTGCCGCCCCCCGCCCACACACGACCCTGGTTTGCACGTGCCTGGCATGCCTACTGTCTTGCACTGCGCAGCTGATGCTTGTTCAGTCACCCTGTTGCACGCCCAGGCAGCCAAGAACCAGTAGGCCACTCACGCAGGCGGTGCAGGCAGGCACTCCGTAGCCACTCGCTGCTCAGGGGCAGCTCTGCCACGTTCACAGCGTCCTGCCTGAATGGCTGCCTGCAGAGCAACCGCTTCTCTACAAAAGAGCAGTACTGCTTGGGCAATGTGCTCAGTCCCAAGCCCACGCCGTTCGAGTGCTTCATGAGAATGGCAAGTGGCGCAATGGAGGCCATTGTGGACATCAAGCAGCATGGCGCGCTGCAGCAGCTGACCTTCTTGCCGACCTCAACAGCACCTCGCTATCAGGTGTGCACATGTGCCTCCACAGCCTAATTGTGTACGTGAATACTCCCCGTCACAGACATCTATGATCAGCCTGTAAAGGCGCTGATGATGAGGTTACCACGGCCACCGTGGCCGTTGAGCCACCGTGCTCCTTCTGGGGCCTGGTGGGGGTGCTGCTGCTGATGGAGGCCGCCGCTGCGACTCCTGAGGCACTGTTTGGCTGCTGCAGCGGCCCCCCCTCCCTGCCCTGCGCCACTCTGCAGGTGTGCCTCTCTGCCACCCACTGCAGCAGTGTCATGCAAGTGGGTGTGCCAATGATAGGCGCCAGCACGATTGCGAGCAGCAGCTGAGGTGCTGCAGAGTGGTGTGCAGATGGCCACCTTCCTGAGCAGTGGCGTGGTGCAAGGCGCCGTGCACGCATGGCTGGCGGCTGGTGGCAAGCAATATGCACTGTCCTCTGCAGGCGCAACCAGAGGGCAGGGGGACAGGAAGCTTCTGGCTGACTCAGAGATGCTCTAGAGGTCTCAGGACTCACTGTGGCCATCTGCGGCCGCCTGTGCCACCCACCGGCACCATGCACACCCTCCGCAATTGAAAATGCAAATGCAGTAGCAGTCCTGTGTTGTGTTGTTCTTGCATATATTTCTAAGCAGTTGGACATGTTGATGCATGGTGCGCAGGTGATGCAGCGCCTGCCTGGTGCATGGGATGCTCCCATGGCAACAGAGATCTATGATGTCCTGCCCCTGGAGATGTTCTTCAGCAGTGCCATCTACTGGCCATCTCCGTTCCTGCATGGATGGCTTCAGGGTATTACATCTCTGGATCTGCGAGGCGCAGAGGTTGCTGTGGGGGACCCCCTGCAGGCTGCTGCATGCACTGCCACCTTCCACCAGCCTGCAGGCCCAGCATGTTGAGCTGGCCTGTGCACCACCCAGAAGCATGGCTGAATTGGATGTCTACATACAAGGCAGCGGAAGCCTGTTGCTGGAGCTGGAAGCTGCGGCCGCAAGCCTCAGCGGCAAGCTACGGGTGCTGGGCTTGCATGGCATGGGGCTGCTTGGCAGACATCACTGTGAGCAGCTGAGAAGGGTGTGCGATGCCCTGCCCGCCTCCGTCACTGCCCTCACTGTCACCAAACTTGGCCTCTTTTCCAGAAAAACCTGATGCCAAGGACATGGCAGTATTGTTCAAGGTGCGCATGCAGTCGCATGCAGCATGCAAGGCTCCTCTGTGCGCACCTGCCAGCCCAAGCTTGCTAAGCCAATCCCAACGGCGAATGTTATGAGCATGAAGTCTGTGAACCTTTGTTGCTATGTGAATGGTTTGATTCGGAAATAGAGGGTGCCGACGCTTAACGCGCATCGCCGCACGCCTGCGTTGCATGCACACTCCAGGAGCTTGCACCTGACAGTTCTCACAGCCTATGCGGCGGGCCTGCACCAGGCACGGCTTGGACATCCAGCTCGGTTTCGTTCACTTCTGAGAGCTTCACATGCATGCAAGCTGTCTCAAGTCTCACGAGCCTGGTGGTGCTTGGGGGTGCCGCAGGAGGGGGCGCTGGTGGGCAGCCACACCGCCGCGGTGGCACCCCTAGCAGACATGCCGCGCCTGCAGCCTGTGCTGGTCAGCGGCCCCATCCACGGCCCCGCATTCAACGTTCCACGCCCGAGCTTCAAGCAACTAGCACAAGATCAGCGTGACAGGTGGAGGAGCTTTGTAGTGGCCACACGGCTGCTGCCTGCCACAGCGACAGGTGACAATGAATACACTGTCGATGCGAACATACAGGGCGCATGCTTCAGTGCTCTTACAGAAACAGCCGTGCATGATGTACACCCCCCGCGTCAAGACGTATGGACCCTATCTAGTCAGGAAGCAAGCATTAGTAATTGTTGAAAGGTTTGTTGAGAAACAGGAGGTCAGCTGTGAGCACAGGAGGAGGCTTCTGCTGCTTCCCCAAGGGTTCTGGCATAGTATGCATGCATATAGATGCTCTATTTGATGTTGCACTGAAGCTGCCCTCGCAAGTTGCTCATCGGCGTGCTGTGGTGCCGCTGGGAGGGTCTGGTGCTGAGGACGTGCTGGTTTTGCATGGAAATATGATGCACAGCAACAGCACTGGCCTTCTAACCTGAAGTATGTTGTAATATTCAACACTGTTCACTGACAGACACCACTGCAGGGCTTACTATCTCTGCACGGTATGGCATGGACTGTCAGACCAGCCAGCAAACTTTCTGCTGTTCGACCCCCCCACCGCGCAGACATTCGTGCAATGGCACCTGCGATGCGCCTCTGGTGGAGCTACACCACCTCCTCTGGTGGAGCTATACCACCTCCTGTGGTGTTGCATCGCCACCAGGGAGCCGGCAGCAGTGGTGTGGGGGGTACCATCTGCAACTGCAGCATGGCCTCTACGTCAGCAGGAAGCATAATCAAACCCTGATCGAGAAGCATGCCATACCAAGGAAGGGCTTCAGCCCTAGCACCGGCAAAGGGGCGGTACAAGATCATACAGCCACACGCGCACGTGGCCACAGAGGGCTGCACAAAGGCTGCAGAGAGCGCTGCACAATATTGCAGGTAAACACAGGGCCACCAACCCAGAAGGTAGAGAATACCTGAAGGTAGACGGAGAACTTGCAGAGTGAACAGCAATGAGTAGCGATATCAGACATTCAGAGAGCTGAATTGAATGCTGAACAGGCCAGCATCGCCACCGAAGCACACATGAGGAGATGGGTGGCCGCGGCACGAGCCCACAACCACATGCATAGCACCGTGAGGCTGGATAAAATTCGAAAGAGTTCCCACAAAATTTGGAACGTGCTGAATCTGGTAAGTGGCTACAAGGAACCCAGCCAAGTTAATACAGGGAGGAAGCAGCCAATACCTTCCTGGTGCAGAATACTGAACACTGCTCAGTAGTATTGAACGTGCCGGGAAGCCCGGTAATTGTTGAAAGTGCTAACTTGAAGAGGCACATGAGCTGTGCCGAAACACTGACGAAGCAGGGGGGGGTCTATGAATTTGCTGCAGGTGTGTGTCGAACAAAAGCATCCCTGTATATTGAGACGAGGAAATGTTTTTCCGATTTGGTTGACATTGCCACCGAGAACTTACTACTTTTACTAGACGAAGTGAAGTGGTGGATGTTTTGTGTTAGTTGATTTTGGCTATTTGGGTTCATGCCTATTTACTACCTTTCCGGTTTGTAAAGCCACCGAGAACTTGCATCTCTTGAAGATTTACCACCAGTACGGTAGAGAGCAGTGTTGTGTAGTCCCAGAATAAAAGCAAGAGATCTGATTCGCGATCCTTTCCTCATCCCCCCTCAGCTTGCCGCTCTTCTTGACAGGCATCGCAGCTTGCTTCCGGACTGCGTGCCTCTGTTTCTTGTCCTTACGATCCTCTCAGTGTCTGGTGGCTGCATGCATGAATACGCTATAGCATATTGCTGTGCCCTGCTGCCTCCCTGCTGCGCCCCCCTTGCACACTTCCCACCATTGCTTGCACTTGGAGTGTGATAGAAGGACCAGGGAGTCAAATCAGCATCGTGAATTCAGTATTTACACGAGGTGCGTTCGGTTAGTTTGCATAGAACGAAGATGGTGGGGCAGCAGCAACCTATCGGAAGGCGACAGCGCAACTATCAATACCTCAGCACTGACTGAGGTTTGGCTGATGATTTGCTGTTACATGAGCCATTCTATGGAGTTATGCCTGTCACTTTACACACTGAGGTGTGGCTGGTACATTTCGCAGGCGGTCAGCTTCCTCTGCAACACTGGGGGTGGATGGGCAGACTGAGGGTCTCCGTACCCGCACTTGTTCTTCTTCTTCAGGCCACTTGGAACTCGTTGCTATCCCCCCCTTCCCCCCCTAGGGATTGCTGAGCCCGAAGCCCGTCATGAGTGATTCTTCCTGACTACCTTCTTTGTTTCTGGATGGCGTGAGGTTCGAATTTCCTCGATTTCCCAGCGTGTATCCGCCGCTTGGCCATGACTCAGCTTGTGTATCACTGAGACAGTGTTTGCACATACACATGTAACCTGACAAGCGCTTAAGGGCGCAGGAATCGGGTGTGCGGAGTAGCGTTTATAATTCTTTTGAAACACTCCGATATATCGACGTGTTTCTGTATAGAAACGCTGCACTCGTCGATCACATTTTCAGATTTGAATTCCATGGCACGATTCATCATCGCAGCTGCGCGCACTGCTGTTATATGGCGCCTCAAAATGCAGACCTATTTCAACTGTGAGTAAGCATTGCGCCAGACTTGTGTCGACAATAATAAAGGCCCATACCGTTCTAGCAGTCACGAAGACAGCAAGCACTAGTACTTGCGTGAACAATGAGTCGTGGTGGTCTATCCGTTCTTCTGTTGTCATCTGTGCTTTTTGGAGTGTATTCGGAGCCTGTTTCGACTGCAGAAGACTGTGGCTGCGAGACGGATCGGCAGCCATGTCCTCAGCCTGTTGTTCTGTATGGACAAGTGCTTGCAATGTTCAGTTCAGACACTTGCAGCGAGATCGACGATGGGATGGCATACTGGGATGTTCAAGTGATGGACATAATTAAGAACGACAGTCCGTTGGAAATACACATGTACGATACAGTGACTGTGAGGACTTTCGAGGCCACAGATGCAGCCAGCTGCGGGCAGAGCTTCTCTGTAGGTGATGAGTATTTGCTGAAGATGATGCCAACAGGCCGGGCATATGGCAACCAGGTGAAGGTCTCAGAGACACAGCGCCCCTTCTCAACTGGAGCAGCTGTGAGCTTTGGTACTGCCAGTTCTAGCTCAAGATCTGGCTCCTCCAGCGTTACAATTTCATCCACAAGAAGAGCCCTTTCTGCTGACAGAAGGCAGTTGAGTGCTCAGGAATGTGGCAAGGTTGCAGTGCTAAAAACTGGCATATGCGCTGGCTCACTCTTAAACCCCTTTTTCTCCGAACGAGAGGATGCTCGGAAGGAGTGTGCAGTATGAAGACTGTGATGTTAGGTTGGTAGAATTTCAGCTATGTATGCCAGGTGCAATGGATTTCTTGTGGATCTTCCCCTGCTGTATCTTCCATTTCTGTACATCCCTGTAGGTTTCAGATCTGCACAGTATTTATGCCAGGTGTTCAGGCGCTTGGCACCAGATGTATGGCTCTGCCTTGCTGTGATCAGTCTTTGGTCATGTTGCAGTGATATGGGAGCCGAGTGGCCACAACCATCCATAAACACCATGCCAGACACTCACAGGTACGTGTGCAAAATTCTCAACATCTGCGTTCTGGAGACTGTCAGCAGTGTGCTGCATGTTTGCCCTGCACTGTTTGACTTGGGCTTGCACACAACTACTTCTGGGTATCTGGCAGCTGCCACCATGGCAAATATCTGAGATAAACCAGTGTCAAATCTTCAGGACCCACGAGTGGATAGAACCAGTCCACTGTGAAATGTCGTGTGGCACTCTCTTGGTCGCATGTAATACATGGTCGCATACCAAGCTGGACTAGATCTAGTATACAACGAATGCAACGAGTTTTCTTGTGGGAATACGGAACTCTCAGTAGCTGGATGCCTGTCCCTCCAGCAGGTCATGGATCATGTTGAAGTCAGGACAAGCAGGCGAAAGAAAAACGAAGAAGAGAGGCCAATTGAGAAATCAACAGTGCTGATCAGCCTCTGTTTATGTATACGTTCCTGTGCTGACGCTCATGCATTCACTTTGCAAGAATGAGATTGACACTTGTTTGTGAATAGCCATTATAAGCGTCGCTACGCTTCTACACCAGCTTATGCAGTTGCCTATTTTCACTATCGATTGGCATCTCTGCATTGTTCAAACATGAATCAAGAAGCATACCTGCATTCTCTGAAGTCTGTTGCCCTGGGTGATTTCCGGACATCTTGCCGCGAGGAACTCACATCATCCCTCGCTTGTACGCACCACTATTGTTTATAGAGTGCTACGTAGAGGTTTAGGAGTTGACACAACGTTGTGCACCCTCCCAGAACCTGTTGGTGTGCACAGATCTCCCGACTTTGAACGGCGCATCACATCCTAGAGTACCCATGCCGGCAAGTAATTGGTGCGGATTCTTATGCTGTAGAGCTCATCTCAAAGTTATTTGTCGAGCGCTATGCTGTGTGAACAGCTGGGTACAGAGCAGTTGTCACGCAATGAACAAAGGTGAAGCTGCCGGTTCTAGCACAAGATGCACACTGCGGCACAATGCGAGAACTTTAGGTGCCTTGGTTTCGTTTTGCGTGAGCGTGTGTCCTTGAAGTGCGTACCAAGTCCCCTGTCGTATAATTTGTAAGCTTGATGAAAGGTGCGCGTTAGGTAGTTCCAGGCCCCCGCATGCGCAGGTTCTTACAACCAGCGTGGCAGATTGACTGAATCGAAAGTTGCAGCTCTGCAGTGCTATTAGCAGTGAACAGCACTGCTACGGTTGCAGTTCTGGAACACAACAACGCCGTTGTTTTAGTACAAGCCGTCTCGTCACATCAGCATGTTAGCTGAACGTAATGTTGGCTTATAACTCTGCAATTATGGCTTTGTGCAAGTAGATTGTTGCCTGCCCTGCTCTGTGTGCTGTGCGCAGACATGCTGACGAGGTGTCCCTTCGCCAAGGGCCGCTTGCAGCGTTCGCACCAGGTAGTTGAGTGTGATAGTTTGAGCATGCGGTGCAGGCGTAGGCCTGGACTATAGATCCTGCGGGTGCCTGGCTAATGCGCTACAGTACGTATCAGGGAGCCTGCCACATGTGACACGCATCCACCCTGGGGAGTGCAGCACTTCGACCTGGGTGCGTTTTCGTGAGGGCTTGTGCACATGGCTCCAACGCAAACAGGGCCCAGACAATTATCCATGCTGGTGGGCTCAGCCACTGCACTGGAACGTACATCAGAGTCCGTACCGCTCGAACCGTCTGCACCGATACCTCACATGAGTTACATACCCGGCAACAGCAAGAAGGATGTGCGCTGTGGTCGTGACCAGGCTGCCTCAGAACATCCTGACAAAGCAAGACCCGTTCAGGGCACCAACACAGTGCTTGCTACAGGCACGCCTGCTCTTCGTCTTCAGCGGTCTTTACAGTCTGCTGCAGAGCCCCTGCGAGCTCCAGTGTCAACCGACGGTATCCACATTGCCCTGCCATGGGTGCACACAGATGCTGAAGCCTGCCGCCATCAGTTCTCACCGGAGCAAGTCTCACGCTCTCGCAGTTTGACAGCCAACGAGGCGCCTAAGCCTCCAGCTCCGTCAGCAGAGAGACTGAAGGAGCTTGCCAGCCCCCGGGTGCATGCCTCTGTGCCCTCCCCTACAGCGTGCAGCCCCTTCTACACAGGCCTCGGCCCCGGCGCCTGCCCAACCACCTTCAGCGAGCACGCAGCTCACGCCAGCATGGCCGGCAGCAGTAGCAGGCACAGTCTTGGAGATGGAAGCAAGCTACCGGCCAGAGCAGGCAGAAGAGGGGCCATGAACTCGTTCTCCACCCCTGCGCCGCCCGCCTTTGGGTCACGGTTGAAGCCTGCGCTGCCAAAGCCACCTACGCAGGGCAGGATCGCATCGCGCCGCAACAGCAGCACCACCAGCGCCTCCGTCTCAGCAGCATCTCCCAATGCAGGTGCAGGTGCTCCGCGTGGGCGCGCCAGCTACAGCTCCAGCACTGCCGCCTCATCCGCAAAGGCGAAAGCAGCGGCGTATCGGCAGAGTGCCGAGGCCTCAAGAGCCTCTGGGGCACCTGGTCAGGGAATGCACCGACCCAAGCCTCGGAGGAGCTTCTTGGGATCTTCCACGCCCACAGGCAGGGGAGCAAGGCCGAGGGGCCTCTCGGGGGGCTCGCCGAGCACTCACTCATCGGGGTCGGCTGCTGCACGCTCACAGCCACTGCAGGAGCCGCCTGCCACTGGCCACTCACCCCCAAACTCCCTATCAAGTCGGCTAGGAAATACCAGCACCTTTGGCAACAATGGCGTTGACATGCAGCACATGAGCCTGTCCCCAAGTGAGCCCCTCACTGCAGTGGCCGCGGCAACGGCTGCCGCAGCCACCGCGTGTGCAGTGCAGGGTGGTGGTGGGGCAGAGGTTTCCGGCAGCAGCCGCAGCAGAGAAGTGGTGAAGTGTGATGCGGACATGTATGCATTGGCCGATGAAGCTGCGGCGTCAGGCCTGCAGCGCTGGGACTTGGCTACTGATGAAAAAGCAGAGAGTGTGTTCCGCTTTGCCTGTGTTGATTGCCGTTCTGCAGTGACCTGGCTCGTGTGTGCGGCCACGCTGAACGCCTGCCAGCAAGAACAGGGTGTGGTTTTGCCAAGTAGCATGTGCGGTGGAGGGCAGGGCTCACATCGCATCAGTGATGGTACATAATCTTCACCAGCTGGGCCCACGCACAGTTCATGCTGATGATCGCAGTCCTGTGCTGCAGAGTTCTCGCCCTTTGCGAAGCCCGCCACCAGCCCTGCCACGCCAGCCGCAGCGTACGACTCGATGTACATCTCAGATGCATACGCACGGCCACGCCACGGCAGCTCAGCCGCCGGTGACAGCAGCCCGCAGCAGGCCGAGCCCTCTCCAGCGGAGCCTGCTGAGCCCACAGCCCCTTCCTCCCACAGCACAGTCCACACCTCGAGTGGGGGGGAGCCCCCCAGCATAGCTGCTGCGGCAGGCACAGGCGGTAGCAATTTAGTTTCAGCAGTGCAACCGTTTGCAGAACCTGAGTCGCTGGAACCTTCGGGCCTTCTAGACGATTCCACCATGGTGCCGGCTCCGAAGTCCATGGTGACCTCTGCGCTGGGGTCTGTGGCCGAGCAGGCCGCCACACTGCCGGCGGGGGCATGCGAGGCCGGCAAGCTCGCAGGCTCGAGGCGGTCTGTGCGTGTGTCTCATGTGTGCGATACGGCTGATCCCAACTCAGTGATTGAGGAGCCAGACAGTGGGGGTGCAGAGGCGCGTCACGATGATGGGCATGCTGTGGGCCCCCAAGATCCCCACACGGGGGGGTGCGAGGAGGGGGCAACGGGGAGCCTCGCCGCACGTTCAGGTGGCCGCACTTCGAGGCATGCGAGTGGCCCGCAGCAGCCCGCGGCGGGAGCGTCATGCCAGCTTCAGCCGAAGCTGGGGACTCCTCATGCAGTGAAAAAGCGCACGTTTTCAGACAGGATGTGTGGGGTGCTGTTGTGTGGCAGCCGGAAGCCGCAGGCTAGAGAAGATGACGACGTGCTGCCTGCTGCACCTGCCATGAACCTGCAGGAGGTGCCTGAAAAGGTAGGCATGAGCATCAGAGTGCCAAGCAGAGAGACCACTAAGCAGGTGCGTGGGCGCGTGCAGGCGGCCTCGTTGCCTCAGCAGCCGCTCGCAGCCGGCCCTGTGGCGCGGCAGCGGGCAGCCCCCTCACAGCCCTCTGGCCTCCTGCATGCACCTGCTGCAAGCAATGCCGCTGCGCATGCTGCGAAGCACAGTGGCATGCTGCAGTCTGCCGCTACATCAGGCGCTGACGATGACTCCAGAACGAGGTCGCACAACAGCCGCACAGGGCAGCCCGCTCGCACACCCGCACACTCCGCACCAGGCATCAGCAAGCCTGGTGTGCAAGCGCACATGAGCAACGACAGCAGGGCAGGGCGTGCTGCAGAAAGCCTCAACCAAGCCCAAGTCAGAGGGCGGGCTGCAGGAGGCACCGCAGAGTACTCCTGTGGCGGTGACGAGCCGTTCTCGATGGGGAGCAACGAAACAGAGAGCCAGCACTTGCACTCGCTGCTTAGAACTGACCGGCCACTAGCCGACGTGAACATCGCAGATGCTGCAACGCGGGCCCTCTTCAACACCTCCGATGGGGTGCAGGGCTCCGCACACGGCGCCGCACAGCAGTCTCTGTTCAGCACTGCAGACCGGGGGGTGCGCGCTATGTACCACACCGTTGACACGCCCCAAGATCACAAAGCAGCGCATGGTGCTGGCGTGGCTGTGGCGGTGCGCGTGCCACTGGTTCACTCGGAGACAGAGGTGCCATGCCGCCAGCTGCCGCAGATGGCGGCACAGACGCATGCGGTCATCGAAGCCACGATGCTTGGCCGCACCACCTTGCCAGCGCGCGTCGTCTTGTAGACCTGCATGTTACCGCATCGCACCTTCAATTAAGTGACTTGGGAGGAAGCATGTTCGTTACAATGCCTTGGGGTATGATACGAGCAGCGTTTGCACTGCGGCTGATGCATGCGGCTGATGCAGACGTGCGCCTGAGGTAAGAAACTAGTGGTTCAGGGTGTTGCGGGTGGGTCAGTACGGGCCTGCGTTCGTGTCCGTGAAGGCTGTGCCGTGGGTAGAAGGCAAGCATGGCTCTGTTAGTACTGCTCCGCAGAGGTGCGGCAGTGACATGCAGGCAGCAGTGATGGCGGCCCCAGCAGTGAGGAAGTGCAGCGTGTGAGACTGGCATCGACTGTGGCGCACCGTTTGGCACCATGATGTGCTGGTTGTGAATAATACGTGATTCTTGACTACATATATCTGTCTGTGCTGCCTCACATCCCACATTATTGAACAGCACTGCGCAGACACATGAGGAGCTGAGCATGAGAAGGCCCACTTCTGGACGAGAGGTGGGCGCTTGTTTCTGCTGAGAGCTGCCCGCCGCCCGCTACGGAGGCCACACACCCTCCTGCAGCAGCAGCGACGGCCTCCCTGTAGCCAGGCGAAATTTCTAGAATAGAGCACATCTTTCACTGAAGTTGTTCGATGGCTGGTGGCACTGTTGCAAGTGGGCTCGGTGCGCAGCTGTAGTGACTGCACCTTCGACTCCAGCTAGCTCAGCCTGTGTGAGTGTCATGCATGGTCCCGTGTTGTATTGCATTGAGTGTGTTACCAGCTAGGCAAGTATTTGGGTAACTTCCTGTCTTGTGCCTTTGGACTTGATTACTGTAACTTTAGAGACCGCAACATTGGTATCGCAGACAGTTCTGCCACTGTGTCGAGATGTCAGTGAACGACAAACCTTGCGAGGAGGGTTGGTTAAGTCCGGTGTGTGGAAAGCACTTGACCCTGCGTCCCGTACAAAGTGGAAGCAGTTGGGGGTACAGTGGGCCACCAACAAGCAGTCTGTCGCTAATCGGGGTGGTGCACCAACGATGGACCTATTGCCGAGTTTCGACTGCACCGCTTAAGAGCACAACTGACACCTGGGTATTTCTTGTAACCAATGACCACACCAAGCACACCATCAGACTTTGTGTTCTCTTTAGTTTCTGAAAATGGTCCTGGATAGCAAAGCGGTGTACAGATAGTGCCAGGAGGTTGCTGCAAAGTTCTGGGGTCACGCTACCACCAGGCGGCACGCACAAAACCCGTACACGAACTTTCGCCGCTTCCAAAAGCCTGTAAATGTGATTGGTATTTCTTCTAGGCTGCATGAGCTGACAAAGGGGCCTGAAAAGTCAGCTGTCCAGCGGGTACATCGGGTACAATCCCGCCGGCATCGGGTACAATCCCAGCCGGCGAGCGAAAGCCAGTACACAGACAATTGCGAGGAGCACTGAATAGATTGCTGCTCATATGACCTTCAAATGAAATGGTAGTTAGATATGACACCTGGTTCAGGGGCCCTGCCATCATAGTTGGGCAATCGCGCTAGCAAGATATCGCGTTTTTGGTCGCTCGCGCACGATTAATCGCGCAGTGCTAACCACATCTTGCTCGAGTAAACGGGGGTGCGCGTTATCGCGCCTCAGCTTGGATAAATTAGCCGTATTGATGAAGTGTATAGTCCATGGGACACATGGGAGTTTACACGTTACACTGTTCAGTGATTTAGCGATCTGCTCTCTGTTCAGACATCTTTTCAATCTCTGAGCCAGAACATGCCTCCAAGTTTTCGTTCACAAACTTGCGTTGACCAACATGTTGATCAACGGTACTACTGATTAGAAAGGCATAAGGGACGCACCAAGTACACACTGCGAAAGATATATATCAACCGAAAGCTTTCAACGTGTACGGAGTCTACAGCGCCCGCCAATCAATGCGATGGGGTAGCCGTCGCTAAACACAATTAGACCCAATGCCAACCTAGCGTTCACTGATCCCGGGCACTTTGTCGATACTGAACCAAACGACGAAATAATTTGACCACGTTCATCCATATCTTCATGAAATTGCTACTATGTGGTCGTTCAGGTACGTGTTTTTCGCAGTGTGTAAAGTGCAGCTTGTTAGACTTGCCATGTGCATGCCAGCTTTTCGCCCGGATACCTACCATTTGCGGGCTGCTCGACGGCCAAAGTTTCCAGCATAGCCTTCAACATATAATATTATGTTGTACAGGCTTGAGAGTTGCAGTCGAGCAGCCCGCAAATAGAACGCCCGTTTTTATGTGCACGAGCGAACGCTAGGTTGGCATTGGGTTATTAATGTTTACAAATGTGACCGAAACTTGGCCAAAAACCAGCGCGATTGCGCGATTGCGCGATATCGCGCAAAAGTCGAATCTTGCGCGATTAATCGCGTTTTCTTCAAATCGCGCGATTTGCCCAACTGTGCCTGCCAAGCCCTCCTGGGTTGGCTTGCGGTGGATGACAGGCTCATATAGCGGGAAAGGGGCAGACCGGCCTCACGCTTAGGCGAGAAAACACATACTGTACAAAGATTCTGTGCTCGGTTGATGTGCGTGGGGGAAGCAGATGGCCAGGTGCCAGGTACAGAAGGCATTGGAAAGCCACTGTGCTGGGCCCATTCTGAGCGCATCTACTAGTATTCCAAGGCCCAAGGGCCAAAGTGTGATATAAACCACTGCATAGTTGTTTATGTAGAGGAGGGATTCATGCGAGAGCGAGTGCACGACGCTCTGTGGTGCTGCATATATTGTCCACTTGCGATTCTGGCACGAACACGGGGCCCAGCAGGCTGCAGCATGCTTTAGAAAATGACCAAATCTATTTACACCACTATGAACTGGAGATTGTGCGGTGGAACAGCCCAGGTGGCCTTGCTGAAGGACATGCAAGGTTGGTTATGCATATGTGTACACGCCAGGAAATGCTGTCTCCGAGATGAGCCTGACAGGTACACGAGCGCTCAAAATCCCTGAGACTATATAGAAATGGGCTATGCGGGTTTCGACGTGCAGTTTGGGCGTGTACGGAGCTATCGCGATTGCTGCCACACTGCACAGTGCGTGCGCTGCATCTTTCCCCATCCATAGCACACAGAACGCCATGAAATTGGTTGCATTGAAAAGATGAAGAATCAATGATTCTCATGGTATGAAGTATCTGGCGATCTGTTACAAGAAAGGCAATCAGAACGTGCACCCAAAGCTTTGCAAAGTTATGGAGTGTCTACAAGAGGCTCAGGTGCAAATGCACCAGGTCACCTACTTCATGTCATAACAGGGACTACTTCTGGAGTGAAAATGAAACCTTAATGATGAAACTGGAGCAGCACAGGTGCAGGAAGGGCTTGAAAGTTATAATACTTATGGCGCAGCGAAGGGACACGAGGCAATCCATCACAAAAGCCTAGGCATGCAGAGCACCGAGACAACACCGCGTCCCCAATGCTTGCATGCCGCATGCAGCATGTGCCAACAACTGTGCGGATTACCCACCGAAAAAAGAACAGATGTGGAGGCTAGACAGCGCGTACACGTTCGGGAGTGGGTCTTCACTTGCTCGCGGTGCTTTTCGATGGCACGTCAGGTGCTCAGCTATGCATGCCATGTGCAGTTACAGTCATACATCCAGCATTCCGGCACTTCAAACTGATTTGGTTTGAAGAGAAAAGTGGCCTGGGCACCCATAATCCAGGCGTCAACAGTGGAGCGGTGCTGGGGACTGCCATGCTCCATGTTGAGGAGGTGTGTCAGTGGACAAGTAGTTCTGTAAACGACACCAAAGTCTGCACTCAAGGTTCAGAGAGCCATGAAGGGAACAGCTCCAGGCCAACCTTCGACTCTGCAGCCCCAGGGGACTCCCGACAGGATAAAGATGTAGATCAAGATACAGAGGTTCAGAATCAAGAGCCAGTGATTCAAGATCGTAGTTCAGGGGGGCTCAGGCCAGCCTTCGTGGGTCCATCCACATGCACAGTCTCGTAAAATTCACGATTAATGAGAGTCCGAGAATTGTAACTATTTGAACTGTGAATCGTAGCTGCGAAGCGGAAGAGCGCACGGTTGGCCTGAAATACGCAACTTTAAGATACCAAGATGCAATATCGTTGTCACGCTTTTGATGCTCGATCTATACGAGTCGTGGTTTCGGTTCCATCTATACGATACGGGGTGTATATTCAATATATACGAGTCACCCAGCTCAGGCCAGCAGGCCACCACAGCACACTGCAGGCGAGCATGCCAGGCAGTCTCACACACTAAAAGAACACCGGCCGCTTGATTGAAACCTGAAACTCCTCCTCATCTTCTCTAGCGCTGCTGCCCCCCTTCCACAAGGGCGCCTCATCTGAAACGTCTTCCACAGTGACCCTATTCTTGCTGTGTCCAAAGGTGGGTGACACCGCCGCCACCTCATGTGCGGTGTCTCGTGGAATTCTGCCCCCTGGACCAAACCCACGAATCGCGGATGGGGGGTTCCTGCCCAGCGCCTCCACGACATGCGGCCTGCTGCCACTCGGCCTGAGCGTGCCTGCGACTTACCATGCAGGTTAGATGCGTCATCAACCTGGAGGCGCAGCACAGAACATAGCACCTGAGGAATAGAGATTGCAGGGCGCTTGTGAAGCCACCTGGCTGCAACAGCGGGTGGAGCTGTCAGCCATGGGCACCTCACACTGGCCGCCACTTCCTCACATGGCACCGCAGCACACGCGTGACTATTGCAAGGGAGGCACAGGAGTATTCGGCTAGTAGAATCCCCCACCTGCAAAACTGCTGCTGCTTGTGCCGTTAAGTGGCAGTGACGTGGGCGGCGTAGTGAGTTGCGGCGCTTGAGAGCCCCCCCCAGCAGGCCCCGCAGAGGGCCACAAGAAGCTTGCAATGGACCGCACTGGCGCTGTCACCAATTGCGAACTGCGCGACAGCGCTGCAGCAATCGAAGAGGACGAGCCAGTTGCGTCTGGGCGTGTGTCCCCCTGCTCCAGTTTCTTGCGCTCTGACTCTGCATGCATGCTACCTTAATCTCCCCACCGAGCAGCTCCACGCTGATGCACATTAACGACCCCACGCATCTTACATTAGATCTGGAACTAGATCTGAAACTGCACGTGCTTGGATGGAGCCGCCGGCAGTGCCACAGCGCAGCAGGCCCTGTGGAAAGAGGGGGGCTATGAAGCAGTGCATGCCATGGCAATAGCGTGCAGCTATGAAGATGCAAATATTCTTGGGAAGGACATCTAAGGAGAGAATGGCACCTTGGAGTAATTGGGAGGGCAGAGTGGCCCCCATCTCCTTGAAGCTTGTCTCGAGCAACCTCATCGCATGCTCTCTGTCCTCAACCCCCCCCGCGGCGATGGCTGCCAAGAAATACTGAATGGCCATCGTTCCCCGTTGTTGTGCCTCAGCGCTGGCTGAGAAACGATCCATAGCTTTGGCAATGTCTTCTGCCCTCAGATTGACATCCGCCAACTCCACATTGGCATTCTCTACAAGCCCTTCCACTGACTTGAGCGTCTCTGCGTGGCGCTTCTGGGCCTCTTCGCTGTTTGTCAGTTGCTGACGTAGCTTCTCGATCTCTCCCTTAGCCTGGTCTGCGTACTGCTGGAACTCTGCAAGGGAGCGGTAGATCAGTAAGACATAAATCGAGGATAGCATTTGATTCACAACCCTCCCTGCAACCATCTCAAACACTCGAGAGGTACCACCAGGATGCATCGGAGCATGTAACGCACAAAGTGAGACTAGGTGCGGACAGCCTAAGGCAGAGCCATGAGGCAGAGCTGCTAGGCAGCTTCTTACCCACCCTTTCTTGCTGCATCCCGGAAAACGCCTACCCCCAATGCTGCAGGCTGTTCGAAGCCGCAAAGGTCATGCGAAAACATGGCCGTGAAGGATCCTGTGAACCTGACACCGGCTGGACAGCTCTGGTGGGCCAGCAGCAGTCATAGTACAATATACCCATGCACATGATAAAGCAGCATATTCGTCAGCAATCGCAGTAAAATAGGCCGTCGACAGTAGCAAGCTGCGTAATCTCTCGTAAACAGCCTTTGGAACCTGGTGACTAGCTTCTAGTACATCTTCTAGTGGACTATCTTCTAGTCGACTTGAGCACGCTACTAACGCATCGAAGGCAGAGGAACAATCACAGTTGAAAGATACATACTGACATGGAAGTTGGTGATAAGCTGCTGTGTACGGGCGTGGGACATGCCGAAGAAATCCCAGCCCTTGTACCAACATACCACCCAGTAGCAGGTGACGCCACCGGCAGTCACTACGAGGATGGGCACAAGAGAGGATCTTTCAGAGCCTCTGTCGTGGTACACGTGCGTTATGGTGGGTGCTGGAGGATTCGCAATGCGCGCTTGCGAGCTGAGCCCATCTCGGACGGACCCAAGGATGGCGCCGAAGCCCTGTCCAACCTCCTGTCCAACTGATGAAACACCTTCTACCCACTCTCCTAGTTGATCCGATGATTTATGGGTGTAGCCGGCTGTGTAAGCGGCACCACCTGCAGGTGTCATAACAAAGCGAATTCATGGCGTCCATGCCGTAACATTCTCCAAACAATAATGTGATCATTGAAAACATTGGAGCTGCGCGTGTTTTTGCAGGCATTAGGGCGCCGTGATGCGAAGAAACATGGCTATGGAAGATGCCAACGAAACAACTGCTCTCTGAGGCACATAAACCGGCAGAGCCCGGAACAAAAATCGAAAGCAACCATAGCGTGACCCTACGGGGGTGTACAGGTGCTGGGAGGACGATGCTGCGGAGACGCACCCACGGCACCAATGCCAGCGAGTCGGAAGAGCGCTGCAAACACCATTTTCTAAACGGCCCCAGCCTGAATCATGTGGGCTAAACCGGTTAACTCACAAGCAACGTCGTCAATTGTACGGCTAAACGGATGTCGTCTGAGAGAATCGAAGCACAGGAGTGTGTATACAACAGGAACACAACTGTGAACCAAGTCTGTTTCGTGGGAGGAAAAACTGCCGTGCACACAGAGAATGTAATCATTGGATGGGTGAGTTTCGCCGTCTCAATTTGCGCTTTCACTGCTCTTGCGCTACGCGCTAACTCAGCATGCAAGATCAATTTTCTAGAAAGTGCACCGACTGTGAAAACTTTGTCAAAACGGCCTGCAACACATACTTCAGACAGCTCGTTCGGATAGATTGGTTGGATCACCTTCTGACCAGTTATCTTTGAGCCATTGCTGAATGTGCTGTGCTAGCGTTCCTTGTTGGTGAGTCCGGTCTGAAGGTCTTGAAGGATGGCTCAAGCAGCAGGCGCAGACCTGCTTGAAGTAATCGATTGGCATGCCACCGAATGTTTGAACGCTAGCTCCCAGCACATCCTGGACAATGCCTTGAAGCAGGTGCTGCAACACCGGAACGGCGATCCTCTGCACACAATACACCATTTCCGGTTCCTAGCTGGCTGGAGTTTGAAGAAGAACTTATTTAGCTGCAGATCGGCTTTGTTGCGCGTGTTATTCTTGCCCTGAGACAGTCGCCCAGTAAGTTGCCACGGACATGGGCATCCCATGATTTGTAAACACCCCAACTACTGTTGCCGCCAAAATGGTCAGTACATAACGTTTCATTTGATGCATGGACCGAGAGCAAGACATAATCTCAAATTGACAGCATGCAGGGATACAGGGAGGATGCAAACCTGTTCCTAGAGAGCGACGCTGATGACCAGCTCATCATACATGTGATATTCAATGCCGCCACGAAATTGCGCAGCATAGTTGTCAGTGCAGCTGACAATGGACATGCACCAAAGAAGATCAAGTTGTTCACCAACCGGCCAACCATCGGATTCACAGAGGCTGAGGACGAAAAGGCAGTTCAAGAGTTTAGTCTCACGTCTTTGCAAGTAGCTGGGCAGCCTTTGTCTCTCAAGTATGATGCTGACCTTCTCCAACACCATGATCCTGCGGGGTGATTCAGATGAAAAACATCTGACATCATTGTGAGGGAACAGTCGACCCACTTGATTCTTACCCGATAGCATATGCCTAGCAGCCTCTCAAGCTGCAACTCACGGCATCTCTTCATGTTGTAGATTCATGCTTCTGGTCTGTTTTCATATGCGTCAGCACGTATCCAGACACCGTTCCGGAGCAGTTCGCCCAGAAATGTGCTACGGAAACGTTCATGCGTTTCAGGCTGCTGCATGAGGATTTTTTGTTGAAGTGCTTGCGCCACTGTTTTGTTTATTTATTTTGCTGTTGATGCAAGTTTCATGTTTGTGGAACACCGTGATATTCATTGTGCAGAGCTCCACTGTTCCAAGGTGTCAACTGCCTGTCCATCTTCGTGGCAAGCAATCAAGGGGACGATGAAACTACTAGAATAGGCAAGATTATGGTTTGTGGTTCAACTGTTGCGGGTATGGATGTGAACGCCATCAAGAAGTCAGATGAAGACGGCTAGATAAGGCCGCACCGTTTTGATTACGCCGTACGCGTCCCGGGCAAGTTTTGCTTTTTGTGTTCAGGTGGAGAAAGGAAAACTAGTTATTGATCCGGCTGTTGTGAATGGCAAGCGTGTTGATTTTCATGTGTTTGATACTACAGGCAGTGTTGGCTATGATGTCAGCATTGTTGATCCTACTTGTCCTAGCTACCTGGGCAAGTGTGAGTCAGTGTTGTTTCGAGATGCCGAGA
>JAUMHD010000333.1:0-20393 GCA_032359135.1 Ulvella scutata
TGTGTGTGTGTGTGTGTGTGTGTGTGTGTGTGTGTGTGTGTGTGTGTGTGTGTGTGTGTGTGTGTGTGTGTGTTTGTTTTTTGTGTTAAGTTACAGGCAAGGGACATTCAGCAAGACATTTGGCAAGGGACATCCATATGGCACATTCATTTCCAGTGCACATCAGGAGATCAGCGTAGCCCTTTGCACGGGCAGCTATGCGCTTATCTGCTCGGGCCTGGAGTTTCTCTCGGCTGCAAGCGGGCAGGCCCAGGTTGCCCTTGTCCCCTGCTGAGGTAGGCTCGTTTTTTATTGTGCGCGGTAGTTCTTGACAGCCCCCTGGGCCTGCGTTTTGTAAAAGGTTTTTGTCAAAAAAAAGCTAATCAACACCCTGTTGGGGTTGGTTCTTGTCCGTTCGTCTAGCTATCTTGTCTCTTTCTTGCTTCTGGAGAGTTTTGGCCGGCGTTACTTTCTGTTTCCTCCAGATGCATTTGTGATTGTCCTGTGACCTGTCTATGTAAGTAATCTCGATGCATGCACCTGAACAGAGAAAAAAAACAACTAACTGTTGTTTAAGGCGAGGCCGAAATAAACCACTTGGGGTGAAAAGACAGGGCATCCTGGTGCAGACTTGTTCACTAAGGTGTCTCCCCGGAGCGAGCCCTGCACATCTGCCATGGCATGTATGCATCATGGTTTGCGTTACTCCAGGCGTGGCATCTGCAGAAAGGAAGTGCTCTGCACCCATGCCTGACTGCCAGCCCCTGGCTACTGGGGCTCACATCAGCCTAGGGTAGTGGATGTACTGTCCCGCAGATGCGAGCAGAATGCGCAGGGTGGGCAGCTTGTTTTGGGATGCAAGGATGTGGGGATACGTAATGGACTGAGGGAAATATGCATGTTGTATCACAAGCGAATTGAACACTTGCAAGGTCGATCTGCGACCTGCTTCCAGCCTCAATATTAGCTCCTACCGCTACGGAATAACATGCTAGCCGACTACTTCGTGTCGCGGTGGCTCTTGCTCCTGGCTTTCGTGCACCCTCGGTTCTGATTCTTGGCTTCGATACAAGTGCGGCTACCTTCGAGAGCGCATGGTAACAGTTTACAAATTGTTTACTTTGTTTTGCTGTCAGTACTTGCTTTGTGTACTCTCTATCACTGCACCTGCAGTAAACGCGCACAGTGTCAGCTTGAAAACTCTTCGTTTACAAGCCACCGGGCTCTCCACATTGGATATGGAAAACATGGGCCTTCAATACGAAGTTTTTATGGTTGTGTCGTGCCTTGTTTAAATCACTGTAGGTAGCAATATTTAGTTCACTTCATTCATGAATCCTAAGTTCAGCGGCATCATGGAAGGCCGTACGCGTCCGCCTGACAAGCCATTTATCGATATAGTTAGCAATTGACTGATATGTAGTATCATAACATGATCGGTACAACGTGCTGCGGCCAATGGCACAATGTTGCTACCACCATAGCCCTATTCACACTTTTTGGGTAGAACTGTACACAACAGCGAGTTACCATGCCCGGCTACGTTCTGTGATCAGTATATGCTGGGTCATGCTATCACCTTCCGATCTTGGCCTCTGATACCTTGCCAACACCTCTAATCAAACATCAGCATCACCTTCACGATCTTGTCTTACTGCTGATCCAGTTGAAACTTGCTACGGAGGGCCTCAATGCAGTCACACTGAGCAGTGATGGCACAGTCTGTTGGCTCTCATGTGCAATAGCCTGCACTCAACGCACGTTTCTCTGTGCTTTTCCCTACCCTATCTTGCAACCAGTCGTACCTAGTCATATATCACTTCATGAATCACCTATGTTAGCCTACTCTGTGGTGATTGGAGCCTGTTCCTGTTGGCGAGGATCGTGGTGGGATCACAGCCAGCACAACCTGTGGTTCACATGCCCCATCATGACATGATACAGCACGCTACACAGCAGCATGAGCTGTTGGTGTAGCACCTCTACCATGTTAGAACATTGTTTTACGTGTTTCGTGCTCTACAGAGTCTGTGAACCATGTCATACCCACCACCCCCTGGCGGTGCTGGATATCCTGCTGCATACCCAGGAGCACCTGCACCTGGTTATGGACCTGAAGCAGGTGAACAGAGCTCCTCTCCGTATCCTGCAGCGTATCCAGGTGCAGCTCCACAGGTAGCAGTAAACTCACCATACCCAGCGCCTGGCCCTGCATCCCCATACCAACAAGCACCTCCTGATGTACCCACGCCGTACCAGCAAGTACCTGTTGACTCCTCCACACCGTATGGAGGTTATAACGCAACACCCAGCATGCCAAATCCTGGTGCCTTGCCTGGTGGGACTGCCCCTACAGGTGCTCATCTCCACCTCACTCTGTCCCTTGCACTCTAGAACAGCTCTGTGCAGGCACTGATTTCGTGCATGGCCGGTCTGAGCAGAGTTGATGGAACTTACTTCTGAATTGGATTGGAATACAGAGTTTTGCCGAGTTTAGTTTCTATTTATCTGCTTATATGAGCCTGCGCCTTGCAGTGAGAGTGCTTGGAACACCACTTTCGCTTGATCACTATATTAGCGCCCCTGCAGGGTACCCTGGCGCCCCACCAGCACCTGATCAGCCAGCATTTCCTTATGGAGGCCAGGCCCCATCTGGGGCTCCACCAGCGCCTGATCAGCCAGCATTTCCTTACGGAGGCCAGGCCCCGCCTGGAGCACCACCAGCGCCCTCATACGGACAGCCTACTGCTCCATCATATGGACAGCCTCCTGCAGGAGAACAGCATCCTCAGTATGGCCAGCCTCCAGGGGCTGCAGGCGCAGCGCCTTGGGCTGCAGCACCACCAGGCCCTGATGCCAGCAAGATGCAAGCCGGATACGGGCAACCTGGGTATGGACAACAGCCGCAGTATGGTCAGGGCCCAGGGGCTCCTGGAGGCGCCCCTTGGGCTGCAGGTGCCGGTGCGCCTGGGGCTCCTCCATGGGCTGCCGCCGGTGGAATGCAGCCTCAGCCACAGTACGGTGCACCTGCAACGATGAACATGCAGCAGGGAGCTCCACACCCTCAGGTGTGATCCAACAGGATTTCAGAGATTTTCCTGTCCTTCTCTGTGCACACTGGTGTGCACATCAACGTTGCAGAGCTGCTTGTTGTAACTGTTGATCTGTGGCCTCAGTCATGAAAGCTTGTGATTTGTCATGCGATTTGAAGTCTCTGGATGCGTGTTCAGAGCAAGTTGAACTCCTCTGAATTTCATTGTTTTCATGCAAGATCAACCTGACATGAATTCCTGTGAAGTGTTTCAATTCGTATCATGAGGCACCATACAGCATTGTTACCAACTTGTCACGGGCAAGGTCACATGCAGGGTAAGCCGCCAAAGCAGAACAACGGTCTTCCTGCCGGATTCCCAGCATGGCTTGCACCCTGTGCTTGCTGCCTTCTCCTATGCTTCTGCTGCTGCTGCGGCGGGGGCGGGGGTGGGGGTGGAGGGGGTGGGGGCCATCACGGCGGTGGATTTGGTGGTGGTTATTCTAGCTCCCATTCTAGCTCTGATCATGGTGGCTGGGGTGGTGGCTATGATAATGGTGGAGGATGGGGTGGTGATGACGGTGGTGGTTGGGGTGGCGACGATGGTGGTGGCGATGATTAGAGGAAGTTGCAGCAGAGGTGTGGCACGAAAACAATACACTCGCTCACCTGCAAGGCTACTTAAACTGCGCATGGTTGACATGCCTGCTGTCCTCATACCAGCAAGCAAGAAATCTCCCTAGCATGTTCAACAGCACCTGTATTACTGCAGCTTGATTGTGCTACTTGAAACCTGAAGTGTGTACTGAGACTCTGTTCAGAATCAGTTGAGTGGTAGTTGTGGACATGTATGCTTGATGAGATGGATTTGTACAGTTGTGCACAGGTTCATGTTGCGTGCCCCGCCTCATGCAGCATGAGCCATCTGCTCTTGCATGCTGAATACAACAGAAGTCTGATACAACAGAATGCAACAGAAGTCTGAGGTGCAACGTAGAACACGTTGCCTCCTGTTCAGGTACCTATGGATCTGTCACAACACAGCTGCTAGTTTGGGTTTGCTTTTCATCATGATGGCAAGGTTCAGTTAGGATATCAGGAAGGTCCAGTTCAGTAGAAACCGTTTCAAAGTCTTGTGCTTTCCAGCAGCGATCAAGTGCTGAAAAGGGGCATGCGGTACATATATGCAGGGTGGAAGGCAGGCATGCAGCAACACCAGAAGCTTGACACGTAGCACTGATTTATCTCACACTACCTCTGTGTAATTGGAATCAAGTGCATCCTCATCCAAACTGAACTATGTTGAAGTGTAAAACGCACAGCTCTATTGTTTATGTGCGCTTTGTCAACACAAGGTAGAGGATAGAGGTGTGGCCAGACTTCGATGTTTCTGTGTCTACATGATGAGATGGTTTCCGCGCAGATGCTTGATCCGATTCTAACGAAGACTGATCATTTACCGGACATGATAATATATCAAGTTACATGAGATTGTCGCATGGAGGGCGGCAGATGTCAGCAGCTCGAACCACGCGGCCAGGGTCTTTTTTAGGGACTATGAAAGAAACCTAGCTAATTGCCCATTTCAATCAAGAATCATTTCATCCCAGTCGGCAATCTTGCCGAACAGATGCTGAGAATGCCCCACTAGGTGGGTGCGGAGGTTGGTTGTGACAGCGAGGTAGCGTGGGGCGTGTGTGTGGCAAGTGGTTGTCACCCTGTCCTGCTTTGGCTTCTTGATCTCTTATTTGCTCTCCTCTTTGGCCAGGCGCATGCATGTTGCTCTTTGCGTGTATTGCTCTATGCTGTTTCGAAACTCTATCATGCACTGCCTCTACTTCTGACCTCTGGTCCTTTCGGCGAAGGGCCCTTTCGACGAAATTATTGAAGTGGGATACATGCGGACTCAGTGGCGAGCAGATAGAAGGCAGCAATTCAGAAGGCATAAACAGCGACCAACAGCTAACCATCAACAAAGGTCAGATAAGAGCACAAAACATCGCCGTGCCGTGCCACTATCGATGTAATTTTCACAAAACATTGCCATCCCGTCAAGTACTTCCCTTTTGTATTGCATGGCTGCATGCCAGGATTAAAGCTTTGAACCGGTGCCCAGCACTTGCAAAGTACTTGTTGCAATATGTTTGCAACATGTATTGCCATGGCTGGCCCTGTTGGGCCAATTGCTGTGGGACCCATTTTCTAGCAATACATGATTTCAGGCTTCCAACTTTACACGTGGATCGAAGAGAAGGGCATGTCCAGACACTGAAAAATCCATGTTGACAGACCCTGAAATAAGGGTCCTTCCACACTGCATGTGACTGCTCCTTTTCGCCCTCGACTACGTCTATCTTTTTAGTGCTGCAGCGAGTGAAGGAGCTACATGTGTTGTGAACGGGCGAAAGCATGGGCTATCAACGTCGTCGACGTCAGGGTTTCGCCATGGATGCTGGTCTCGATATGCTTGTTCCTATGCGCTCAGTGGATACCAGAGGCACACGCTTCGCAGTATGAAGCATCGCAGCTGCCAGTGTACAAATGCCCGTATCCAGACTCCCCAGACACTGAGCAACACGAGAAATTCCTGAACGGTCTGAATGGAACTAAACTTGTGCTCATTGGGGACTCGATTACAAGGTGCTGTGCCTGCCGCTGGTAGACCAAACATCCGTATACATGTAGCATCCTTCACGCACTTACTGCTCTGACAAGTGAAAATCAATGGGTATGTGCAAAGTGGTGTGCATCATAGTGTACACAATGAGCTCTTGTGGCAACTTTTGTCGAGACAGGAGTTCAGGGCACATTGAGTGCACATGCAGGTTCCAATACCTCACGCTAGCGAGCTTTTTATCCAAGGGTGTGTGCCCTGGCAGAGAGGACAGTACTAGAATAGAGGAGTACAAAGATCTTTATCATCCAAGAGGGGTACGATGTCTGCACCCACCTGCATACTTTTTTTGCATATTCGAGGAGAGAACTGAGATATGCCATGCCAGAAGTGAGGCAGTGAAACGGGGCATGCTTGTGCCGCTAGACACCATAATATGTTCTGCATCTACAGGTTTGGGATGATTTCTATCGTGAGAGTTCAATGGCGTTAAGCTCACCTTGCAGCGAGGAAATTTGCTTCTGCGAGGAGACGAAAACCATGCCAGAATACAGAACGTATACATACAACGATGAGCAGGTAATGAGTTGTACTGCCTTCGAGATTGTTTCTTCAGATCCTGTGAAGCCTTCAGCAAGTGTTGCCTTGCTGAAGCTGTGGCAGACATACAACCTGTACAGGGTAGAAGGATCGAAGTCATCTTCATGTTCTATGAGACAGAGACTTCAAGGCCTCTGAAGAGGTATATACAGACAATTGTATGCTTTCCCACGTACCTGCAGCATCTTGAACGAACATGCTGCTTTCCTATGAACAGTGATGCAGAAAATTGTCCTTGTGTGTTCTTCAGTTCTTGCTGGCGTGCTGTTTCAGATGCACTTTCAAGCTGCTGTGAACGCTACCTTGGTTTTCCAAGCAATTGGTGAAGGTATCTCGATAAGTTGCCACTAGCCAACTGAACTGCTTTCTGTGCTGGTCTGCACAACTATGCACAGCTATGCAAAAAGCCAGTCATCATGAGTATCCAGATCCAATTCCTCCTTGGAGGACGGTTCTCTGGAGTCTGGAACTTCTTAAAACCCTTGATAGGCGATCAGATTGCTGGAACGTCAATCGCAAGAGAAAGAAAAATGACTTGGAACTACAGAAAAAAGTTTCTGCGCTGGCGTTTGGGTTCATGCCTATTCACATTCAACACCTTTACCGTTGGTAAGACAGGACTTCTGCGTTGGTGTCCCAGTATACAGGTGCTATGGAAATCAGCACAGTTACGAAGAATCCATGTGGATGCGGCTGCAGGAAAACCTTCAGCCGACCCATGTGCTCATGAACTATGGACACTGGATGGCTGGTGGCAGCCGAGAGTGTGGATACAAACCTCCTTTCTCCCACTGCCCGTACTATGAAGACGTCTGCAGCTTCCTGAATGGGGGGCACCCTTTCGAAGTGATCTGGCAGACGACAACACCGAAATGGAACATTGGGGACACGATTGTGGAAAGCCATATGCATATTCCACACCTGTGTAACTTGGATCCAGGACGAGTCTTACACCGAGGCCTGGTTATCGCTGCCCTTGAGCCGGTAAATAAGAACCGGCAGCCGCTGTACCATGATATGGTGCACTTTTCCGCGATAGCGAACCATGCCTTCAACGGTGTGATGTTGGAAATGATCCTTAGGATCTCTTCGGCACAGGCAACGAGGTAGCTGAAAACCGAGTACAGAATTAGATGGATTTAGAATAGTGTAAGAAGAGAGGAGTTCGTGAATAAGTGTGTTACACAACTCAAGCATGATCAAGCATCTATGTAACTTTTAGATATGCTCTGCCAAAGTCACCAGTTTAGTAGATGTATGAGTGATGCTGACGCGGCTCGTATCATAGACGGCAGCCGCAGAGAGAACTGCACTGAGACGAAGCTACAGTGATTACTGTTGTTCCTTTCGATACCAAATTTTTTTTGAGGAGCAGTTGCTTGCATCAAATTCTTGAATTTGTGCAGTCACAATACAACAGTAATCACTGTAGCTTCGTCTCAATGCAGCTCTCTCTGCGGCTGCCGTCTATGATACCTGCACTGTACTCTAGATCTCTTGGAACATATGCGAGTCTTAGGTTTCACCCTGGTGTACCGTGTACGCGCATGAAGAGTGGCGGATGGCTGGCCCGTATTGACAGCACAGACACTGTATGGCAAGTGTGCAAAGTTACAGGCATAATGACTCCATAGAATGGCTCATGCACCAGCAAATCAACGCATGACGACTCAGGTCACCCTCGCACAAACACCACAGACACTGCATGGCAGGTGATCCGGGCTGAATCTCTTTCAGCCTCCATTGACATGCTAAGTACTTCTGTAAACCTGACAACCTGAATATCACATTGAAGCGCATGAATAGAAGGAAAGGAAATACTTAGACATACGCAACATTTTATCTTGTTTGCAATGGCTTGGATATTGGGGTCTAGGTGGCGAATTGGTGAACTGTTGGGTCTAAGAGGACGTTGGTGGCGCGTTCCCCCAGCTTGAGTCAGTCCTTATACTCAAGTGTCATGGCTTGGTGCACCATGTGGGTAGTGAGGCTAGCTTGATTGCTTGTCGTTGCTTCGGTAGTGGCATGTCCTGTGTCGTTTGTGCGAGGTCCAGGTAATAAGTTATCATGCGATGATTTGCTGGCACATGAGCCATTCTATGGAGTTTTGCCTGTAAATTTATACACTTGTTGGGTTAAGGGGTACCTAGGGCGTAACTTGCATGTGTTGGAAGAAAGTTTAGTGAAGGGGGGAGAGGAGAGGAGACACCTGGGGGCCTTGCTAGAGCAGTACATGCAACAACGTGGTGCAGGTGAAGCCTATGTTGACGCACTTGCAGTTCAACCGTACTTCAGCATAAAAAAACGGCCACAGAGCACATCTAAGAAATAAGATAAACACCAACAACCCTGAAATTTTGGATATCAAGATATTGCGTCGCAAGCGACGTCAGCACATCACCTCTATGAAGCATGCCAATATGGTAGCGGAAAAACAAAACCTGCCGGTACCTTGGAACGCAGGTAACCTCGAACCCTGCTCTGAATTGAGCAGTATACAGGGGGCTTTGCGCCATGAGCAGTTCACGTCACCGGTGGGCACCGGTGGGTCCGCGGGATCCTGGAGAGCCTTTTGATTGTGCTGTATCCGCAGGCGCCCTGTCCATAGCGTTTACGGATAGAAGTAGAATTTCCGGCAGAACGGAGAATTTCCGCCTTTTCTCGCTTTTCTGACCAGAAATAAGAAAAAGTAATTCTGAAAACAGCGGAAACTGAGGTTCTGATGCCATATCTGCCTCCTACAGCACCGAGAGACCCAAAGATGCACTTTTCAGCCACACTGGGTACATAGTTGCGCTGCTCAACTCTACTGAATGACAGCATCGATCTGATACTACATGCATTGCAAGGCATGCGCATGGCCCGTTATTGTGTGCCAACGGATATGCGCACAGAAGGGTTCCCCTTTTCGTGTCCTGCGTCGCTTAGTTACATAGAACAATTCTCAATATTTGGGGCTGTTTTGTGGGTGTGTGCTCTAACAATTTAAGCGACACTGGTGATCACTGGTCCTATAGCATACAGGACCGGTTCTGAAGGTATTTGGAAGACAGAAACTCATGTATTCAGGTGCACGGCGCTTGTTAACTTCTAGCCATGCCGAGTTTTAAAACGGCGCAGTACTTCACAATCACATGGAAACTTTTACGTGTACCAGCATCTCAGAAGTTCGTACCTTTCCGTCAGGGACAATGCCTCGATAGAGCAGTAGTTGCAGCTTAGATGGCGCACGACGCTCATGATTATACGTCACTGCAGTCGCTTGCAAGGATTGTGCATGCTCAGATTACTGTGTGAGATTACCTCGGCGTATTGCAGGCGCTTTTGGCCCTAGAAAAGGTCATGTGGGCTGAGAGGGAGGGGCGGGGGAGGGAGGGTTGTTTTGAGTGCTGTAGACACCTTTTCCCGCTGATGTACATCGTCTTGGGATTGACCTTAAACTCAGCCGCGGGCCCGTGAGTGTGAAATTGCTTTTTACCACGAGGTCCCGGGTTCGAACCCCGGTCCGGCCAGATCCACCTTTCGTTTTTTCTCGAACATCTGAGCCGGGTGCGTAAAGGGTCTCTGGTGCTTTCCCCTTTAACGAATTGCATGATTTCCGCCACCGTGGCTGTGAGGCCGAAGCTCAAACCAAGTATGGCGTAGTCCCCGAATAATTTATTTATTTCTTTTACAGCTTTTTCCGGGCATTGTGGCATTATGTTTCGTCATTACTATCGCAGTTTGGCTAAGATTGCTGGGAAAGACTTTCGTGATGGTGCTGTTGTGCCATTCGAGTAAAGTGGTGGATGTTTTGTGTTAGTTGCTTTTGGCTATTTGGGTTCATGCCTGTTCACTACCTTTCCGGTTTGTAAAGGCTTTTTCCGGGGGCCCGGACGCTTTTCGCCTATGTTGGCATTTTCGACCGGAAATCGGAACACATCGAACTTGAGCGTCATTGCAATGCACAGTGATTACATCGAGAAGGGCGCTGGAACTGAAGCTATGCACAGTAGGGCTGAATATTACAGTTACAGCCGATTTGTGCTGTAAACTAACACCTGTGTGTTTGGTTTTACAAACCGGAAAGGTAGTAAATAGGCATGAACCCAAATAGCCACACCTGTGCGTACTAAATGAATAAATAAAGTATTCGGGGACAACGCGATACTCGTTTTGAGCTCCGGCCTCACAGCCACGGTGGCGGAACTCATGCAATTCGTTAAAGGGGAAACCACCAGGGACCCTTTACGCACCCCGCTCAGATGTTCGAGAAAAGACGAAAGGTGGATCTGGCCGGGCAGGGGTTCGAACCCGGGACCTCGTGGTAAAAGCACTAATTAACGCGTTAAACGGAGTTGCATTTGTAACTGTTATGAGTTCATTGTAACAGTTCAATATGACACTGTCTCCCTGTAAAAGCAATTGTAAGCCGCGTGCGAATTATCAGCAGTCAGGAGACAGGATCTTGGCTGCCAGCATGGCTGTTCAACGTGCGCGCACACAACTCTCGGCAATGTGCAATAGTTTCGAGTCTTGTTGTCTTTATGTCTTGAGTGTTACATTGTCCCGGAATGAAGATATTGAGCTGCAATTTCATGCTGTATAGCATGTGCCACATATAAAATGTATCCAAGCCCAGATGATGCAAGCATCAAGGGAAGGGGCAAGAATATTCATATTATGTACATCACTACTCCGGCCCCTGATATCCGAAGTTTTAAAACTGATTATGTCCCGGTCAGTGTTGTACAAATTTTTTGAAAATAGTCCGGATTGAGTCCAGGGAACCCGGGGAACTTTCGAAATGTGAGAAAAAAAAAACAAGGAGGGACCCTTCGAACATCTTTGAAATTTCAAAGTTGGTCTGGAATATTGCCCAGACTTTCCGGCGGGTTGTAGACAATTGGTCCCGGTACGGATACGCTCCCTGTTGCAGGACCACATACAAGGGCTTCTTGATAATGGCAAAAATAGCGTTACCGGCCAAAGGCCGCTTTTTGAGCATCTAATTATTTCGGCGAGGTTGCCGGCGGGTTTGTCTTTCAAAGCTACTCCATTCGGCGAAGTACATGCCTGTCCAACACACAGGCGTACATGGAACAGCAAGGCACCAATGCCTCTGGCATCCACGTTGCACGCAATATCCTAATTCGATTGGCACTCCCTGCATGCAGTATGTTCGAACGTTGCGCCCCCAAATCGCCCCCCACTGCTCGCTGCGCTCACACAATTAAGATTCCGACGACATGTGCACAGAACGCATATATTATGTTCGGCTAACCGCCGACTCTTTCCCGTCCATCACCTAAATATTTTCGGCTAACCGATTTCCTGTCCATTTTTTCAAGGCAAACCACCGATAATGCCGCAGGAAGTAAATAAATTGTGCCGATGCGGGAGAAAACGAACTAATCATTTCGGCCCAGGCCGATGAATCAGCCTTATATTTGGCACTGCCCTGTTGACAGCAGGCTGGTGCAGAATTCACATCGTCGGCGGCAGGAAGCCGTGCTTTACACAAGCGCACCAATACATATGCATGCGCTCGGCAAGGGCCCTTGCAAGTGCCCTTGACACAGCAGCTCGCAACCGCGTGGACGGGAGCAGCGCTACCACATTCATGTACATACAATGAAGAAGCAAGCTCTCAATGATGGACAGAACTTGTCTGAAATCATCCTCAGAAGCATTTTACGATACTAGTTTGCATGTGACACCTCTCCGCGTTAACATCGTACTCTTCCACTAGAATATGATGCAATGGGTTCGCGCGTACCGGGCTGCTGGAAGCTACTGCATTATAGCATTCTTAGTACTATTGAATCGAGAATGAGCGTGATGTATGGTGTCGATTGTTGAAAGATCCCGGATTGTGATCTGCGGGCAGTAGGGCAGGGCAGCTGGTGGGTTCGGACAACGCTGCAAATATCGTTGCGCCATGACCACTCCAACTGGAAGTCGTAATATTCCTCCAGGAACATCGCGATGGGAGCATATGTGTGCACTCTTCATGTCTTCTTCACCCTTCGGCCGCACCAGTTTGCATATAGAGGAAAAAAACTTGTGATTGTGTCGTAGACTGTGCATGATGCATCTTCTGGTCCTGCAGTATCATTTCTTATACAAGCCATCGGGAAATAATGGCTATGTAGCGCTGTCTATGGCAAGGCGCATGTGGTACCTCAAATTGTCTGAGCTCGACCTTGCAGTGCGTAAGCTGTTGCTCTAATTCTAGTTCCCAGACAGACAGCATGTTATTCACATAGACGTCTTGTTCTCCAAGCGAAGACAGATTCAGATCCGCGTGGCCGATTCACCTATCAGCTATGATACGCTGGTTGCATGGAGCCAGGGGTGTTTAATACTTGGCATACCATTTGGGCAAGGAGTGCAGTTCTCGGCGTCCACAAAGTCTCGCTGTGCAACTGCTAAGAAATTTGCAGGGCCTTTCCGTCTAATCCAGAGGACTACGACCTGTACGACGAGGTAGGACGTGGTGGAGAGGCAACGGTGCGAATCACTTTATCGCATTACAGAACGCACGCACCGGAACAAAAAGGACATTTGCATTACAATACAAGTTTCGTGGTTCAGCACGATGGGGCATGGGATGAAACTGAAGTTTGTGTGCTGTGTGTGAACAGGTGGTAGCGGGAATGTGCAGAACCAACGGGGAACACATCGCTGTGAAGAAGATTCGTCTGGATGTCAAGAGCAACTGGGTGCGAGCAATACAACCATTCGTTTTGTCACCTAAACTGGAGGACACAGCAGATGTCGTTATTTCGAAAACGAACCTGCTACCTTGGATTTTCTCGCGTCCTTTTTTTGTAGCACTGTGTGTGAGTATGCTTGTGCCTCGTGTGGATGCATTACTCAAAGGCCCAGTACGATGACATAGTGACAATGGAGCAAAATATATACCAGTTATGTGGATTGTGGTGTTTCCAAAGTGGAATGGGCAACTTAAGCACAGCCCACTATGATCGTTAGATGTGCTCCATCCCATGCTAATAACTGCGAATGCGACAAACTGGGCAACATGCTCCTTAATACTTCATGTGCGTACAAGCGGGGCTCCAAATTCAAGCTGCAGCTTGAATTTGCAGGCGTCCTTGCCGGCAGCGGCCGGCAAGGACGCCTAATATACAACACTGATTCAGAGGCAAACTTCTTTGGAGTACAACATTCAGAAAATGACTGATCAACACCAAATGAACCGATCGAGCTCTCTCCATGTGCTAGATGACATGGAGGGAGATGATCTAGATGAACTGACACATAAAAGGTGGGGACTGTGGTCTAATTTAGCGACATAGCAGACGCTATATCACTCCCACAACAGGCTTGTTTGTGCATGTGGACATACGAAGGGGATCTGTTATTTCGCTTTACGGTCAGTCACAGGTACTATGGTAGCTTGGCGGCCGCACCTTGTATCATCACATCATGCGCTTACATTGGCCCCGTAATGTTAGTAGCATGTGGTCCCGGTATATGCTGAAATACCTCACCAATATGATCAATATGTGAGGAGATTACATTTAAGATGGGAGGAACAGACAGTTAACTTACTATTATTCATGGTCACGAGTCAGATAAATGCATGATTACAATGCTGTAATATGCCTTACTGATGCAGATGCATCGTGCTATTCACAATAAGTATAACCCTAAAATTAGCACACTCTAATGAAAGCTGACCCTGTGCTGAATAAGGGCCAGCCCTCGAACATGTAGCCCACCGTTTGCATCGTTCATTGCTGCTGCTTGAAACGAGATTCAGCATCTGAAGTAATCCCCACATACCGTCTCTGCAGAAAGAATGCTTGACTGAGGTGAAGACAATGGCTGAAAATCATCACGGAACTCTTCTTCCTATGTTAGCATCTTTCGTGCACGGAGAAGACTTATGGATCGTTGTGCCTTTCATTGACCATGGCTCAATTTTTAGCATTCTCAAGTACGTCGATATCTCCTGAACTGCACTGACTACCGTTCCATACTATGACAGACAAGAGGGTCCATTTAACAGGGAACAAACACTAGTCAGGCGTCTTATCTATTGCAAACTTTGCGTACATCACACAAAAGTCGTGCCAAAATGCACTCTGTAGACAATTCGCCGACTATACCTGCGCTATCATAATGTTTATAATATTGTACATGTACGCGTAGGTTGACCAAGAGTGCAAGACAAGTGTCTTGAAAAGAGTTAATGCCGATTTACCTTAGGTAGGATGTGATATGAGTGAATTTGTTCAGAAAGTGCCTCTTTGCTCTCCCCTCACATCACAGTTGCACCTTGCAACAGATTTACTCGATACTTATTGAGGCGTAGAACCTCAACTGTGCAGCTACAAATATTCTGATGGCCTTCCCGAGGAGTTGATTAAGGTCATCATCTACGAAACTCTAAGGGGCATTCAGTACTTGCATGAACATGGCATGATCCATCGAGATGTCAAGGCTGGGAACGTCTTGGTGGAGTCAACGGGCCAGGTATACCTTGCTGACTTCGGCGTTTCAGCCCCTGTAATGACACGTCAAGGCTCGTGGATGGATGACTGCTGCGATGCCCGAAAGTCGATGGTTGGAACAACGTGTTGGATGGCTCCAGAAGTGATGCAGGTATTAGGAGATCCTCTGTTCATCGATGCCCATTGCGCGAAGGATTCAGGGTCATACTTGGAGGTTTCACACCGTCAAGACACATACGACATACTTATCACACACTGTTTCGACATGTCCTGTTAAACTGTGGAACTATTTGTGTTGACCCTGCAGGCGGAGAAGTACGATGAAAGTGCGGACATATGGTCACTAGGCATTACTATCTTGGAACTCGCCCATGGCAGCGCACCGTTCTCCAAGCTTCCTCCGATCAAGGTTATCATGATGACAGTCCAGGCGAGCTTCTACAAGGACGCTATGTGCAATTCGTTTCTGAGTGGCGCGGTTGTAGCCGATGACTCCGTCCTTGTTGGTGCATCTGTTTTGTCTGCCACGTTGTGCGTCTGCCGCCTCCGTGTTTGTCTCCTTAGTCACGCGAGGCTCGTGGTTGCTGCCCCTGATGGACGTGCTGAGGAAGAATCCCATCTCGGTTATGGCGTGGTTAACAGTTAGGTTGTGTGTTGTAGGGATGTTACGAAAAACTTTACACTTGAGGCAAGGGTGGTTATAGACGAAGATACAACAGGCAATCTGTCATGCCAATAGATATAACATATACGATCGCCACGAACGACAGCTCATATTCTGCTTCACGTGTGCGATACTTTCGTGTCCGTGCAGGAGGAACCCCCGTCACTGACATCAGGCGACCAAGGATCAAAGAAAAAGTTCTCCAAGGACCTCCATTCCTTAGTTCATGCTTGCCTGCAGAAGGTGCGCACTGAAGAGTCAGTTGCACGGTATTGCATACTTCTCGTTCTGCAGTGTTGAATACTCACGGTAGCGTCTGACATCCAAAACGGATGTAGGACCCGGCTAGGCGTCTGACAGCACGTCAGTTGCTAGAATTCAGATTCTTTCAGCAAGTCAAAAGCAAGACTGTGGCTCAACGTCGTGGAATCCTGAAGACCCAACTACTGCACGACCTGCCACCCATCGTTGAGCGAGCGCGGCACTGGAGAGATGGTACGGGGGGACGGTCATTCGAAAGACTCACTGAAGCTGAGAGTGCCAGCATGGAGGAGTACCGGAATACCTTCGCTCGAACCACGTGGAGCTGGAAGTTTGGCGGCAGTAGCCAAATTTTGGTACGAAACAACCAAAGCTGGGACGAGAAACCTCCCTGTGGTCGTAGAATCAGCCAGACAGCCCTATCATCACGATACTGCATCTCTTGTGTTAGGTCGGGCTTGTGATGTAGGGGCGACACAAATTTCAAACGTTCCACTCTCAGATGTCGAATTGTTTGACAAGCGCGGCGGTTTGACACCATGAAACTGCAGAGTAACACGATATTGCGCTGAAGCACGCAAGGACGCAGCAAGTAAGGCATTACGTCTATATAAGTTGTCTTTTTGGCTCTGGAAGTTTGGAGCTTGCTTGCGTGACAACCAACGAGCTGCCAGCATATCGATTGAGAAATATTAATCGCGTGCACATCAGGAGTATGTGTTTCTCCATGTTTGTTTATGGTTGCAGTGAAGTCGACGGCTGGTAAGATTGACAAAATTGGGATTCAACAGGCCGAGCTAGCAGTGACCCTAAACGGGTGGCGGCCGGAGCGCCCTGCTTCGAGCTCCACACATCCCTAAGTTTGTTCAACATCCTCTGCTGGCAATGTAGCAGACTTTCATCACCACAGGGCGTCAAACGACCTCACTGTCGAACCGTTTGGGCCTCGTCCTAAACGGGGCTGAACACGAAACGGATTAAAACTTGTCATACCATTTCCCAAAACGTCTGTCATACGATGCTGGCTGGCTGAACATGCCAATATCAAGTCCAAGTGCTATGTATGCACGACTGGAAAAAAGCTACACAGTGTCAGGCGATCTATCATACATATATTGGATGGCAAAAAAATCTTTTCCAGCTTATCTACAATGTGGATTCTGTCAATGGCCATCCTTTTGTTCGGACAATGACGAAGGTGTTGTAGTTGAGGCTGCGTTGCGAGGTAGCGCCAAAGTTGTGTGCTCAGTATCATTACCTGACCGGCGCCCTTAGAGCGTACCCCCATTCGATTGCCGAAGCTACGTAACCCGCATGCCCAGGCTCGCAGAGCATGATCTCAGACGCATGACAGAGCACACCACAGTGATTACATTGACACCACCTTCTCGACGTAACCTTAGGACAGCGTGCAGCTCGCGATGTCATAGCTTGCACACTAGTTAGCTCTGAATCTACATTTGTGGCCCAGCGCACATATAAAAATGCACCACATTTTCATCGCGCCTGCACGATAAAAAAAACGTGCCATGCAAATTGTCGTGAATTCACGCTCGAAGGGAATCTGAGAGCCCAGAACAAATAGTTTAAGAGATAGCACTATGTCATGGCACCCCGCGTTCATGGAGCTGGGCCGCTTCCGTAGGATGCCATCTTTGATAATGTTGAAAGTAACAAATAAGCAGTGCGCCACAGTCTGAACGAATTTTTTCTTTCCGATGGGGCATACCTACTCCATTGCAACGTTGCTTCGATGGCAATCTATGCTGCGATTGTACTGTACGTCTGCAGCCAACCCATTTGCAATACCTACCCTGACGACAGTGCGTTACTTGAGAACCTCTTGTTGACGTGCTTGATGCATGTAGGGGGATGTGCCAGGACATATGCGTTCAGCGGGGAGCCTTGGCGACTCTGCAGCAACTGAGACCTCTCAAGGTGATCATATCGCGACCCATTCTACAGAGATTTCAGCAGAGCAGTCATCGTCCAGTCTGTGTCTCCGGCATGAAGAATCGACGTCAAAGGATCCCACACTTGCTGGAATTACATCACCCACAACCCCTTTCATTGAAGAGCCTGTACCTTCATCCAAGGATCACAAATCTCCTCGTGCGCGCTTTCATCTCAACTTTTCCATGACGTAAAACCCAACCTACACAATTGCACTTGGTGCTGAGGCCCATTTCCCTCGGGATTGGCGTGGTTCCTGATTGCTTTGTTTTTTTGTACACATGAACCACAACGTGCTGAATATGCCTACTCAACGTCACTTTCAAGGAGCATCTCTCTGAAGAAGCCAGTACTTTCATACATATATGTGACTTTATATGCCTCCAAATAGGCTCCAGCATGGTACACGTGGTTTCGATTGCAACGTCTGCTGGTGTGGACATGAGACATCACTGTGCGAACATGTACACTCGCATTGTCGAGCCACATTCTGCTGCAGGTGACGGGTATGCTGCTACAAGAAAGGTGGCATTCAGAGAACAGAGCACAGACCACAGGCATTCAAGCTCGTTCCAAGCCATTCAGAGCGCACTAGCCAGCGTCGCCAAAGAAATTAAATCTTCCGATGAACCCAAACGAGGTCGTGGAACAAGCTCACAGTCACCACATAGCGTGAGACATGCCCAAAGTCAGGGAGCAGGCATGTCGGCGGGATATTTCTTCGGACCATCGCATCCTGTAAGCATAGAACGAGATGGTACCCCTGAAGATATACTATCGCAGGTAATTCACTCTCCTGGCCATGCAGGCAACACAGTTTTCAGTTCTCAATTGTTACCAGACCTGCGCGATTCGGTACTGTGATCAAACGGAAGGAATTATGAATACATCTTTGTAGGGGCTTTGTTATGCCACATTAATGCTTCTATGATTTCAGTTGTATACTGCCGGAGTTTGCGCAGGGAGGAGGCGGGGACATGCCATGTATAGAACGGAGTGAGGCTGCACAGCTTGCCTCGAGCGCTCCTGATGGCTTAAACTGCGAGGCTCGTCTGCATGCAGGTCTCCAACACACCCCTAGTGGTCCCATTCCTAGAGCGATATCAGCACCATGCCAGCCTGTGCCGTTGTGGAATTTTCCCACTGAATCTGGTTCTGGGCCAGTCCAAATGCCCCATCTGCCTTCAGAACAGAGCGCGGTTTCCAAGCACGGTCGATTCAAGCTGAAGCGACCAGGGAGCAGCGCACCCAGAAGTGCATCAGCATCTAGCGAGTGTATGCCGTTCTCTCCCACCTCATCTCAGCCCTCTACCCCACCAGACCGAGAGTCGTTATGTAGAAGCAAGAGCAGGTTTCGCGTGTTGAGTGAAGATGGCGGCAGCAGGCGCACAATGAATCCAGCCAAGAGCCTGGACCAACCAGACGCAGTACCTTAGTAGGAGACGCAGGACAGCTGTGTTATACATCAGCTAATTAGATGGTTTCCAACAGCGGTGCTGATGGCTAATTGAATGATCAATGATGCGGGTATAGAACAGAACAGAAAACTGAGCAAGCTTCTGCTTTCTAGTTGCAACTTACGTGGTATTTTTCAGTTGTAGTCTTCTGTGTTCTCGCCTCCTGCGCGAACGTTGGAAGTATTTGAAACTCAGGTATGCTGTCGGCGTGTATTGGAGTAGTTAGGATGCCCAAAAGACTGGAGACAATTCGATCATGGGATACCTTTCACTGATATCAGATCGCACCGCATGGCACTCTCGTCCCACCAAACGTCTGCACCCATACAATCCAAGTCGTCGTCTGTGTCGTAAGGTGTGAGTGCAGAATATGAATGTTCAGCAGGAGGCCTCGTATTCGAAATATAAGACAAGAAGAAATTGTTCGGGGGCTAGGTTCTCAGGTCCCTGTGCGATACTCAAAGATACGCAGGCAACTGGGGAGGCTTTCAAGGTTCAACGAATTCAGTGAACGCACTCAGTGAACACATTCAGAGCCTGTAGATGCAGTATATTCTCGATACGTCGCACCCACGACAGCTCGCCTTTCGATGTATGTTGCCGTTTCCAACGTGCTGCGAACGCTTTGGAAAGTGCTTTCCCATGTACAATGGACTCAGTTGTTCGAGTGTTATATTCGTGGTGCCTTGTCTTCGGGGACATATGTGCACTATGAATCGAGACTACACTGCATCTACTAATGGTTTCGTTTAAAAACTTTCGAGTTTCGGGGTCGGAGAGTCCAAGCGGTTGATCCTTTGTTGACGGCCAGAAGCTTGCAGTCCAGAAGTGCGGATTAACCAATAGTGTGTTGTTGCTTGACCACAGTTTCACCCCACTGGTTTGGTTCGTACTGTGCAGAAGTTGGAATCAACCAGGTTTGTATGAACCAGACATTGCTGTATGCTCCAAAGGTGGACCAACGTGCTGAAAACAATACAACGTGATGTGGAATATCTCTGAACAGAGAGAGGACAACGTCTAAGAGTTCTGAAGTACACCCAACTGGTTTCTGTCGCATGGTGGACAGGCCTCAGTCATGATCTGCAGGTGGGCACCCTGGCGAGCTCTGCAAATGTGTGCTAGAACATAGGATAGGGATAGGATATGGGATATGGGATATGGGATATGGGATATATATATATATATATACTACTACTATATATGATTATTCCCACCGTTTTGCCGTTTCTGACCATCCCCGTCATTCCACGCCTGCTAATTACAAACTTAATCACATATCATTGTTGTGTAGAGATATGGCTTGGCGAGTTGTGGTTCAGGACGCCGTTTCGGTAGCAATGTGGGTTGAACGGTCATGGATGCACGAAGC
>JAUMHD010000344.1:0-45804 GCA_032359135.1 Ulvella scutata
ATAGGAAACGCTGGGTAGCTATGTACGGAGTGGATAATCGCTGAAAGCATTTAAGTGAGAAGCCCACCTCAAGATGAATGCTCTCTATTAGATCGCGGCAAGACAAGCCGATAGATTGGCATCAAGTGTAAGATTAGTAATAATTTCAGCTGAGATGTACAAAGGATCGATTGATTTTGACCTTATATAATAAAATATAATAAACCATTTTTGGTGTCTTAGCTAATTCGGAACAACACTATACCATCTCGAACTAGATTGTTAAACGAATTAGGGGTAACGATAGTAAGGGGGTAGCCCCTTGTGAAAATAACCTGATGCCAATTTCTAATCTTATAAATAATAAATATACAATATAGTGTATATTTATATTTAAAATTACTTTTAAAAGAATTTAATATTATAAATTCGGTCCCTTAATTAAAAATATAAAACATATAATAATAATAAAAATTAAGAGTTAAATACTATAAAAATACATTTTTCAATGTACTTGATTATCTATTAATTAAAGTTTTGTTTTAATTTTATTTTTAACAATAATTTTTTACTAGTATTATAAAATATTTGTTTTTAGGAGTAGTATAATGACAATTAGTCCACCAGAACGCGAAGCAAAAAAAGTTAAAATTGTTGTTGACCGTGACCCAGTTGAAACTAGTTTTGAAAAATGGGCAAAACCTGGACACTTTTCTCGTAGTTTAGCAAAAGGACCAACAACAACAACTTGGATTTGGAATTTACATGCAGATGTTCATGATTTTGATGCTCAGACATCAGATTTAGAAGACATTTCACGTAAAATTTTTAGTGCACACTTTGGTCAATTAGGTGTAATTTTTATTTGGTTATCGGGTATGTATTTTCACGGAGCTCGTTTTTCAAATTATGAGGCATGGTTAAGTGATCCTACACATATTAAACCAAGTGCACAAGTAGTTTGGCCTATTGTTGGTCAAGAAATTTTAAATGGAGATGTAGGTGGCGGTTTCCAAGGTATTCAGATAACTTCTGGTTTTTTCCAATTATGGAGAGCTAGTGGAATTACAACTGAATTACAATTATATTCTACAGCAATTGGTGGCCTAGTAATGGCAGCAGCAATGTTTTTTGCTGGTTGGTTTCATTATCACAAAAGTGCACCAAAATTAGAATGGTTCCAAAATGTTGAATCTATGTTAAATCACCATTTAGCTGGTTTACTTGGTTTAGGTAGTTTAGCTTGGGCAGGACATCAAATTCATGTTTCATTACCAGTTAATAAATTATTAGATGCAGGTGTTGATCCACAAGAAATTCCATTACCGCACGAACTATTATTAAATCCAAGTTTAATGGCTCAGTTATATCCTAGTTTTAAACAAGGTTTAACACCATTTTTTACTTTAAACTGGTCTGAATATAGTGATTTTCTAACATTCCAAGGAGGTTTAAATCCAGTAACAGGTGGTTTATGGTTAACTGATACAGCACATCATCATCTAGCAATCGCTGTTTTATTTATTGTAGCAGGTCATATGTATCGTACTAATTGGGGTATTGGTCATAGTATGAAAGAAATTTTAGAAGCACATAAAGGTCCGTTTACTGGTGAAGGACATAGTGGTTTATATGAGATTTTAACAACTTCATGGCATGCTCAATTAGCAATTAACTTAGCTTTATTTGGATCATTATCTATTATTGTGGCTCATCACATGTATGCTATGCCGCCTTATCCTTATTTGGCAACGGATTATGCTACACAATTATCGTTATTTACTCATCATAATTGGATTGGTGGTTTTTGTATAGTTGGGGCTGGAGCTCATGCTGCTATTTTCATGGTTCGTGATTATAATCCAACAAATAACTATAATAATTTACTAGATCGTATGATTCGTCATAGAGATGCTATTATTTCTCATTTAAATTGGGTTTGTATTTTTTTAGGATTCCATAGTTTTGGTCTTTATATTCATAACGATACATTAAGTGCATTAGGCCGTCCTGCAGATATGTTCTCAGATACAGCCATTCAATTACAACCAGTTTTTGCTCAATGGATCCAAAAAACTCATTTCTTAGCACCAAATAGTACTGCTCCTAATGCTTTAGCAGGTACAAGTCCATCTTGGGGTGGAGATGTTGTAGCTGTTGGTGGTAAAGTTGCAATGATGCCTATTTCATTAGGTACATCAGATTTCTTAGTTCATCATATACACGCGTTTACAATTCACGTAACAGTATTAATTTTATTAAAAGGTGTATTATTTGCACGTAGTTCTCGTCTAATTCCTGATAAGTCTAATTTAGGGTTCCGTTTCCCTTGTGATGGTCCAGGTCGTGGTGGAACATGTCAAGTTTCAGCATGGGATCATGTTTTCTTAGGGTTATTCTGGATGTATAACTCATTATCAATTGTTATTTTCCATTTTAGTTGGAAAATGCAATCAGATGTTTGGGGTACAGTAAATGCTTCTGGAATTTCGCATATTACAGGAGGTAACTTTGCTCAAAGTGCTAATACTATTAATGGTTGGTTACGTGATTTCTTGTGGGCACAATCAGCACAAGTTATTCAATCATATGGTTCAGCGTTATCTGCTTATGGTTTAATTTTCTTAGGCGCACACTTTGTATGGGCATTTAGTCTTATGTTCTTATTTAGTGGACGTGGCTATTGGCAAGAACTAATTGAATCAATTTTATGGGCTCATAATAAATTAAAAGTTGCTCCAGCTATTCAACCTCGTGCTTTAAGTATTACTCAAGGTCGAGCTGTTGGTGTTGCACATTATTTATTAGGAGGAATTGCCACAACTTGGTCATTCTTCTTGGCTCGTGTAATTTCTGTAGGTTAATTTTTTATTAATTATTTATTTTATTAATTATTTATTGTTAATAAAATAAATAATTAATAAAATCAAAAAGTAAGTTATTTATAAATAACTTAATAAATTTAATGTTTATATTTATAATTAATATAAATTCATAATATAAATAAATAAGTATAAAAATAAACTTTTTTAAAAAATTAACTTTTTAGTTGCAATATATAATATTTATTATATATTTAAATATATAATAAATATTATATATTTAAATAAAAATTGTTAATCCGTAATTTTATTTATTTACTTTATTTTATTAATTATGTCTCATTCTGTAAAAATCTATGATACATGTATTGGTTGTACTCAATGTGTACGTGCATGTCCTACTGATGTATTAGAAATGGTACCTTGGGACGGTTGTAAAGCAAGTCAAATCGCTTCTGCTCCTCGTACTGAAGATTGTGTTGGCTGTAAGCGTTGTGAAAGTGCTTGTCCTACTGATTTTTTAAGTGTACGAGTATATTTAGGGTCAGAAACAACTCGTAGTATGGGATTAGCTTATTAAAAAATTATTTATTTTCTCTGTTTGTATAAACAGAGAAAATAAATAATTTTATTAGAAAATTTTTATAAAAATGTTTTATAATACAAAATTTTTAAAACTATTAAATTCTTTTTATTTTAATGTTTTAAATAAATTTAAATTTATTGAAAAATATTTTGTTATTTATATATTTTTATTATTGTTCGGTTTTATTTGTGGTAATTTATTTGGTACTTTTTTAATTTTTTTTAGATTTTATACAAATTGGGATGGTTTAATTATTATCTTAACAATTTTATTTATTGAATTTATAAATTTTATAACATACATAAAATCATTTAAGTATCATAAATTTAACATATTTTTTTTTAACATATATAAAAATAAAAATTTTTTTTTATTATTTAAAAATTTAAAATTTTTGAATTTTTATAAAATGGGTTTATTATTAGGTTTTTTTATAGACGCTTTTAAAGTAGGTAGTTAATTTTATTATTATAATTATTAATTAAAAATTAATAATTAAAATTTTAAAATATAATATAATTAAAAATTTATTGAATGTTTAATATTAATTTAGAAACTAGTCTTATAAATATAAATTTTATCATTTTATTTGTAGCAATGATTTTATACTGGTTAAAATCATCTTTTTTTTTAAAAAGTTTTAGTTATTTACCTGATATATTTATCATAATTAGTAATATATTACAATTGTCATTTCTTTGTATTCGTTGGGTAAATTCAAACCACTTTCCTTTAAGTAATTTATATGAATCACTTTTATTTTTATCTTATAGTTTAACTAGTATATTAATTATTTTTAATATTACAGTTGAAAAAAAAAGTTATTTTAAAAATTTATACAATAGTTTAGTATCATTATTTTTAAAAAAGAATAATAAAATAAATAAAAAAGTATACCCAAATAATTCATTTTTAAACTCTATCTTTGGTTCCATTTTAACACCACTAATTTTATTATTAAATACTTTTGCTAATTTTAGTTTACCTATTGAATTAAAAACAGTAAATGCTTTAGTACCTGCGCTTAAATCTAATTGGTTATTAATGCATGTAACGGTTATGATATTAAGCTATGCTGCATTATTATGTGGTTGCTTATTTTCAATAGCTTATTTAATTTTGACTTTTGTAAGTACTTTTTTATATAATAAAAATAAAAAGCTTTTATTATTGGATAATAATAAACTAGATTCTGAGAATTTTTTATATGAAAATTCTAACTCAATGAGTTTAAGTTTAAAAAAAGTTAATTTAGTTTTTTTAAACAACTCTTATTTTTTTGATATCAATAAAATTAAAGATAAAGAATTTGAAAATAAAACTAGTAAAAAAGATTTTATATTAGAGAATTTAATTTCTTTAATGTCAACTTTAGATAATTTAAGTTATAGAATTTTAGGTCTAGGTTTTCCTTTATTGACAATGGGTTTATTATCTGGAGCTGTTTGGGCGAATCAAACATGGGGTTCTTATTGGAGTTGGGATCCTAAAGAAACGTGGGCTTTAATTACTTGGTTTATATTTGCAATTTATTTTCATACTCGTTTATCAAAAGGGTGGAATGGTTTCAAATCTTCTTTATTAGCTAGTTTTGGTTTTATAGTTATTTGGGTTTGTTATTTAGGTGTTAATTTAATGGGTAAAGGCTTACATAGCTATGGTTTTTTATCATAATATTATGGGCTAGGAGGGATTTGAACCCCCGACACCACGGTTCGTAGCCGTGTGCTCTAGTCCACTGAGCTACAAGCCCTATTATATTTTATATTATAATATAATTATATTTGTTATAATTTAATTTTACAAGCTCTATTTATTCGAAGGAAATTAAATATGTTTTTTATTAACGCATTAAAGGATTATGTTGATCATATTAATGATATTTTATTTATTTTAAATGAAAATTTTAATGCCTTTATTTTTTTTAAATCTATTTTTTTATATATTGGTAATTCTTTAAGTATATTTTTTATTTATTTATTATCTTTTAAATGGTTAACTGATTTTGTAGAATTACCGGCAAATTTTAAACATAATTACATAGCAATTTTAGAAGGTAAAAATTTATTTGAAACAGCGCTTGAAATTGAGCTTGATAAAAGTTTTTTTTCATTTTTTGAAAACTCATCATTAAACTCCAAAAATTTTTTTACTGGATTTTCAAATAGTTTTTTTTTAGTTCTTCCTTTTTCAATACCTCAATTATTAACAATTAGAGCTCTAATTATTAATGGATTACCAGCTGGTATTTTTGCTGCTTTAGGAACAATATGTGGTCAATTTATTTTTTTTAGTTCTATTTTATTTGGATTTGAATTTTTAATCTTGCCTTTTTTAACTTTTGAACCTTTTAATATTTTATTAGGTTTATTTTTATTGGTAAATTTGCTTTATAGTATGATCCATAACCCAAATATGAAAGTTATAAATTTTTATCAAAAAGATATTTTATTAAAGTTATTTGGATTAAATTTTATTTTATCTTGGACTGAACAAACATCTATTTATAACTATTTTGGTAATTTAACTGTTAATGGTAATTCTAATTTATTACAAACTAATGAAAATATTGAATATTTTTTTTTAAATAATTTTTCTTATTTAATTGGTATTTTATTAGGTAGTTTGGTTTTTACAGCATTTTTTGGTTTTTTACTAATAAATATTTATAATTTTATTTCTAATACTATATGTTCTAAAATTCCATTTATTATTGTAAATGAACGTTTTCATTATATTAGTTTATTTATAACAACAATTTTATGTTTTAATAATATTCCTTATTATGGTTTTGATTATTTAATTTACGGTCCATTAGGTTTTGTTTCTGAAGATAAATTTTTAGAAAATACTCTTCCTAAACCAATTTATAGTTCTTTTAGAACAAATAAAGATAAGATGTCTGTTATAAATATAGCTACAAACCCATTAAACTTTGATAAATCTGATTTAATAAAAAAAGATTCCACAAATTATTTAAAATATGAACAATATAGTTTAGAATCTGAGAGTTTATGGAAAAATAGATTTAATTTAAGAACAGATCAAAGAAGTAGTACTCGTAAACAAATAAATAGTACTAAACAAAATAATTTTAAACAAATTAAATTTGAAGTTCCTAATTATGAAACACCAAATTTAGAATTATATAGTACAAAACTTCAAAAAAAAGAAAATGCAATTGAAGAAATTTTTACTCAATTATTTAGAAATGATATTTATTTAGGTTACCAAGATGCTAATTCAAAAAATCAAATAAAACAGGTTCAAGTTCATCGTGAATTTAGAGAAAAATATTATAGTAATCCTGTATATAAAGCTTTAATGCATTTGGATATGCATCCTTTTTTATGGGGTCAACCAAATTCTTATAATTTAACAGTAAATGATGAAATAGATTTATTTAAACGTCGACTTATTTTACAAAACTATTTAAATACTATTCAAGATTACAAAAAATTAGTAATAAATAATAAAGAATCATATGCTGAAAAAGTTTATAACCAACAATTTAAAGGTTCTTTAAGTTTAATAAGACATTTTAATGCTGTTAATTTAAATTTTGATATTAATAAAAATGATTCTTTAAACTCAGAATTTAATTATAAAAAAGTTTTAAAGTTTGATCAACCAAAATATAACAATTTTTCAAATGAAAACAAAGTTTTTTTGCACGAAGAACTGAATAAAACAAATTTAGATCCATCAAAATATATGATATTAAACAATACTGCTCCATTATATATTGGATGGGATTCTTCGTTACGAAAATTTCTTATTAAAGCTAGTTATGTACCGGAAAATTTAAACTCTGGTGATTTTAGTTATGATTTTAAAGATAATAAAAATATAATATCTAAAAATTTACCTTTTTACTTTACTTTTCAATCATGGTCTCCTGCGATTGAAAATATTAAAAATCAATCTAATTTAGTTCTTAAATTGCCATCATTAGAACTTTCATCTGAACAATTAGATAATTTTAAACAAATATTACAATTTGATACAAATAAAAATAACGAATCTCGTAATTTAAAAACAAGTACGAAAAAGGTTATTAGTTCAAAAACAAGTGATTATTTATTAAATAGATTACCAAATTATAATTGGTATTGGGCAAAATCAAAACTAGATTCAAAATCAAAAAAATATTTAGAATTAGGTGAAACTTTACCAACGAGATTAGATGGGATTGCATGGCCTGGTATTAATGATAAATTATTAATTAATAAATTATTAAATAAATTATAATTAATAATTAATAATTATTGACAATATATAAAAATTTTTTTATTATATAATTTTAATATATATATATATTAAAATTATATATGCGAACATAGTTTAGAGGTAAAATATCGCCTTGCCAAGGCGAGGTCGGGGGTTCGATTCCCCCTGTTCGCAATATCAAAAAAAATTAAAATTGACATAATTTATATATTATTTTATAATAATATATAACAAACAAATTATTTGTTTGGGAAAAATTTTTAACTTTTTAAAAATAAATATAAATAAATATGACTGCAATTTTAGAACGCCGCGAAGCTTCATCTTTATGGGCTCGCTTCTGCGAATGGGTAACTTCAACTGAAAACCGTTTATACGTAGGTTGGTTTGGTGTTATCATGATCCCAACATTATTAACTGCTGTTTCAGTATTCATTATCGCATTTGTTGCTGCGCCACCTGTAGATATCGATGGTATCCGTGAGCCAGTTTCAGGTTCATTATTATACGGAAACAACATCATTTCTGGTGCTGTAGTTCCTACTTCAAACGCTATTGGTTTACACTTCTACCCAATCTGGGAAGCTGCTTCTGTAGATGAGTGGTTATACAACGGTGGTCCTTACCAATTAATCGTTTGTCACTTCTTCTTAGGTATATGTGCTTACATGGGTCGTGAGTGGGAATTATCTTTCCGTTTAGGTATGCGTCCATGGATCGCAGTAGCTTACTCAGCTCCTGTAGCTGCAGCATCTGCTGTATTCATTGTTTACCCAATTGGTCAAGGTTCATTCTCTGACGGTATGCCTTTAGGTATTTCTGGTACTTTCAACTTCATGATCGTATTCCAAGCTGAACATAACATTTTAATGCACCCATTCCACATGTTAGGTGTAGCTGGTGTATTCGGTGGATCTTTATTCTCAGCAATGCACGGTTCATTAGTAACTTCATCTTTAATCCGTGAAACTACTGAAAACGAATCTGCTAACGAAGGTTACAAATTCGGACAAGAAGAAGAAACTTACAACATCGTAGCTGCTCACGGTTACTTTGGTCGTTTAATCTTCCAATATGCATCATTCAACAACTCACGTTCATTACACTTCTTCTTAGCTGCTTGGCCAGTTGTAGGTATTTGGTTCACTGCTTTAGGTATTTCAACTATGGCATTCAACTTAAACGGTTTCAACTTCAACCAATCAATTGTTGACTCTCAAGGTCGTGTATTAAACTCTTGGGCTGATATCATCAACCGTGCTAACTTAGGTATGGAAGTAATGCACGAGCGTAATGCTCACAACTTCCCATTAGATTTAGCATCAGTTGAAGCTCCTTCAATCAATGGTTAATCTTTTTAACTAATATAAATTATAACTCTTTTTAAGAGCTATAATTGATATTAATTATTATAAATTATAACTCTTTTTAAGAGTTATAATTTATATAAATTATTATCAATTGTTATACTAAATATCAATATTAGTATCGATAATTAAGAGGTGTATGAAATGGATGAAAATAAACCATTCAATAACACTTTTATTAAATTTATAGAATTTTGAATGTATTCGTTAAGGGTTTTAATAACTTCATTTTGTTCATTATTTTGTTTTTCTATTTGGTTTATTTTAGTTAATAATTGGTTATTTTTTTCTTTTATTATTTTAGATAAGTTATACTGATCCTGATAGGTTAATAAAATAGTTTCAATAGTTGACTTTTGATCTTTTGGGGCGTTTAGAAAAAGGTTATTTAATTTGTCTTCAAGGGGAGTTGCTGCTTGATAAACTACAGCTTTGAATTTATAATCCTCTTTTTGGGCTTCAGAAAGACTAGTTAAACCATCAATTGTTTTATCGAGGGTATCAGCTAATGTATAAGATGCATTATTTAGTTTTAATATACTAGAGCCGTGATCTGATTTTCGTTTTGATACTTCATGCTCAATTGGGACTACTTTAGCGTTTAAACGCTCCATTTCTGCTCTAGAGTACGAGGTTTCAAAGTTTGCTGGTGTTCTTTGATTAAAAGTTTTAATTGCTATTTCTAAATGAGTTAGAACATTAACTTTATTTTTAAAAAAGTGACTTTGAAATACCAGTTTACGGAATGTTTTTTCTACAGCACGCTTCTCTACTCTTTTATTTTTAAAATGGTCTGGCCAACCTAATCTAAAGTTTTTATAAGCTTTAGAGTCTTCTTTATGAATAGAAATTAATAGATTTGTTTTTAAACAACTGTTTATAGATTCTGAGACTTGATTAGAGTTTTTAAGGGCTCCTGTTCTGGAAAGGCACACTTCATTTTCAGTACATAACTTTAAAATATTAGAACTGAAATACGTTGGGTTATTATCAGAATGAATTTCCTCTGAGATACCGTATTCTCTAAAAGCTCTAACATATACCTCTAATATTTCATCTGAAGTCAAGCCGATTTTATAGCTAGTAGTGTTCTTTTTAATAACCTGATCAATTTCTTCAGGTAACAGTTGTTTTAATGCGTAAGCAATAATACATCTTGTATTTACAACCACAAAAGCAACGTACTTATTTGAGAAAAAGGTTTCGTCAACACTCCATTTATCGTGATTAGTAACGTATTTTTGATTAATTAAATTAATAGTAACTTGTTTATTATTTGATTTGTCTAATTTTTTTTGTCTCATAAGGTTATAATTATTAAGTTTAAAAAGGTTTTAAAAAGATATTTTAAAGTAATTTATTATTGAAATAAAATGAATAATAAAATTACTTTTACGTATATAAAATTGAGAAATCAAATAATAGATCGTAAACGATCTATTCTTTTATTAGTAAATCGTAGTTTTTTTAAAAAGCTATTTATAAAATAAATATTTAGGTCTAAATTAAATTTAAAAAGATTTTTTAAAATCTTATATATTGTATAATTTAATTATACTTTAGTATAGAACAGAATAACTATTCTGTAAGATTGATATGCTGATGACAAAATATAATAGATAGCCCCTACCAAACATTTACACTTGTCGGGGATAGATTTAAATGAGGTATTAGGTTTAATAATTTCTCATTTAAACTTACACACGATTCTTTCCAAACTAACGTACACGTATTACATTTTGTAAGATTAATAATGGTTTATGTCTTGTTGTTATAATTAGTTGAGACCTATTATCGTGATTGTGTATAGTTTGTTCAGAGCTAGCGTTTACCGAATGTAATGTTCGTTAGCCTGTATATTATTATAAACATTTTTATATTACGATATAAAACTAAAAATATTTTAGACTATAAAAAGTATTCACAAATAAAATTAAGGTTAAATTATAAAACTGAGGAAATAGATGATAAATTAGTTAAAGATTTAAAATTAAAAATAAAAAATGTAGGTTTAATAACTTACACATGTGGTAATTTACGTTGTAATTATGTGAGTGAGAATAGGCTATTTAAAACAACAGTATTTGCTAATTCAAAAGAAACCGTTTTAGATTTATTTGAAAATTTAATATCATTTACAAATACAAAATATTTAAAAGAAAACTTTTCATTTACTGAAAATTCAAGACGAAATCATGGATTAAGAAGAAAACAGAAGTTAGATAATATTGAAATAAACAAACAAAATGATTTTTCTGAAGTAGAGATGAGCTTATCATCAGCTTATTTACAGGTAAACGGGTTAGAAAGACAGATAAAATTATTTTGAAATACTAATGCACTATATACCTTTAGTAATAAATTAAAAATAGGATTATAAATAAACATTTAATTTTATATTTATTTATAATATTATTTAATTTTATAATTAGAGATCATCCATAACCTCTTTGATTTCAGTATCTGTTATTTGTTTTACGTATTGTTCAGTGGAACTTATATGTGTATGTCCTATAGCTTCCTGAACAAATTTGATATCGTTAGTATCACGCCATAATTGGGTTAAAAAGCCGTGTCTACACGAATGTGAAGAAAATAGGGTATCATTTTTAATAAATTCTGGGATGCTTTGTATTATTTTATTAAAAGAATCTGTAAAATAAGGTCTTGCATAAGGTTTTTTTCCTTTATTTGATGGTGCAGAAAAAAGATATAAATCATTATCTGGAGAATTACAATAATCATCTAATACTTCATCAGATATATAAATATCTGAAATTTTAAGTAACTCGAATATATCAGGAGTTGCGTCCTTTATAATTTTGGTACCTGATTTTTTTAAAAAAGCTTTTTTATTTGATGGCCCAGGCCCACGTTTTGACCGATCAACAGAAATATAGTTTTTTCTAATTAAGCTTAAGATTTGTGAAACCTTTATTAATCGTACTTCAGATATACGTAGTCCTGTACAAACAAATATAGCTAAAATAACTTTGATTCTTAATTTTGTTGTATACTGATAGTCCGAATAATTGGGAGTATTTAAATAATTTAAAGCTACGGTATAATGTGTTTCAAGAAAAGGTTGTGTTTGTTCTCTTTTTTTTCGATTTTTTCTTTTTTCGCGTTTTCTTAATTTCTCATTTTCTAACTCCTTTATATATACGCTTGCTTTTATTGCTGCGATGCATCTAAAAGAAGAACAATCTAGTAGTCGATTACAGTCTAATTTTGATAAAAATTTAATGACGCAAGATAGTGAAAATCAAAAATTAAATTTCGTACAAATCAAAAAATTCGAAATACTAAACGAAATATGGATTTAACTATTGGGAGTACGGGTTTTTTTAGCACCGGCAGCGGCAGGTGGGGCTTTTTTGCTTTTAAGGGGTCTATGAAATTCTCAAAAACAAGATTTGAAAACTGAAATTAATTTAAAAAATGAACAAACTTCTAAATTACAAAATGAGTTACAAAATTTAAATATATCTAAGCAAGCTTTATAAGCGGAGTTAAAAAGTTCACTAGCCGCTCAAGCTCAAGCTCAAGCTCAAGCTCAAGCTCAAGCTCAAGCTCAAGCTCAAGCTCAAGCTCAAGCTCAACAAGAGTTAAAAAATAAATTAAATAATTTAACGGAGACTCACCAGGAGTTAGAGTCTAAAGTAAATATAAATACTCGACAAATTCAAGATACGGAATAAAATGCTATCTACTAATCCTAATTCGATTATGAGTTCTAATCCTCATATAAATATTTCTAATGGAGGGGATATAAAACTTTCATCTAGTGTAGCTACCAATATTTCTAGACTAAATCAACTCGAGCGTCGTATGGAAACTATGCGTGAAGATCATAGGGCTATAAACAAATATTCTAGAAGTATAAATAAAACTGTTCAAAACATTATAATATCAAACCAATTTTAAAAGTTAAACTGAAGCCAAATTTATTTAATCTAGATCTTATAAGTATTTAAATACATATTTTTTAACGAGCCTGATTTAAGAATGTACGCCAATTTTAACAAAAAAAAACAAATAAATTATTGGGAATTTTTTTTTAAATAGTGAATTTTTAAGTTCGAAGGTTTGCTTATTATTATATTTAATAATATGTCACATAATTTTATATTGGGGCGGTTTAAATAATGCCCCAATATAAAAAGTAAGGGCGGCCGAGCGACTGAATAATATTTAAACTCGGCCTAACTAGCTTTTTAAGCTTTTGGGTGCTAGCTATAATAGATTATAATACGTAATAATCTATATTAGTACTACTATTCAAAATTAAGTTAAACTTTTTTAGAAACTCATTAATTATTATTAGTTTTTAATTATTAAAAGGTTATTTAATATTAAATAAAATAATTGGTTTTTATTTAAATATTATTTCTATTATTCTAATAACAAATTATATAGATAAAATAATTATTAAAAAATTATTTTATCTATATAGTTTATCTATATAATTTAAAAATTGTACAAGATAAGTGAAACCTTATTTAAATACTAATATATAACAATTGACATTTAAATTATAATATAGTATAATATAATTTAAATAAAAATTATTTAATTAAATAATTAAAAATTTATAATAAAGAAAGAAAGTAAAAAATTTATTTATATATATAATAATTTATGGGATTACCGTGGTATCGTGTTCATACAGTTGTTTTAAATGATCCAGGTCGTTTAATCGCTGTTCACTTAATGCATACAGCTCTTGTTTCTGGTTGGGCTGGTTCAATGGCTTTTTATGAATTAGCTGTTTTTGATCCTTCTGATCCAGTTTTAAATCCAATGTGGCGACAAGGTATGTTCGTATTACCTTTTATGACTCGTTTAGGTGTTACTCAATCTTGGGGTGGCTGGACAATTACTGGTGAAAGCGCAAGTAACCCAGGGATTTGGAGTTATGAAGGTGTTGCTGCATCGCATATTGTATTATCTGGTTTATTATTTTTTGCTGCTATCTGGCATTGGGTTATGTGGGATTTAGAATTATTCCGTGACCCACGTTCTGGAAAACCTGCCTTAGATCTTCCAAAAATTTTTGGGATTCATTTATTTTTATCTGGTGTTCTATGTTTTGGTTTTGGTGCATTTCATGTTACGGGATTATTCGGTCCTGGTATTTGGGTTTCAGACCCTTATGGTTTAACAGGAAGTGTTCAACCAGTAGCTCCATCATGGGGTCCAGATGGTTTTGATCCTTATAACCCGGGAGGTGTAGCATCTCATCACATTGCTGCTGGAATTTTAGGTATTTTAGCCGGATTATTCCATTTATGTGTTAGACCACCTCAACGTTTATATAACGGTTTACGTATGGGTAATATTGAAACAGTATTATCAAGTTCAATTGCAGCTGTATTTTGGGCAGCATTTGTTGTTGCAGGTACTATGTGGTATGGTTCAGCAACAACTCCAATTGAATTATATGGTCCAACTCGTTACCAATGGGATTTAGGATTTTTCCAACAAGAAATTGATAAACGAGTACAAAATAGTCTTTCTGAAGGAAAATCATTATCGCAAGCATGGGCTCAAATTCCTGAAAAACTTGCTTTTTATGACTACATTGGAAATAACCCAGCAAAAGGTGGTTTATTCCGTACAGGAGCAATGAACAGTGGGGATGGTATTGCAGTAGGCTGGTTAGGCCACGCTGTTTTCAAAGATAAAGATGGTAACGAATTATTTGTAAGACGTATGCCAACATTCTTTGAAACATTCCCAGTTGTTTTATTAGATAAAGATGGAGTTGTTCGTGCAGATGTTCCATTCCGTCGAGCTGAATCTAAATATAGTATTGAACAAGTAGGTGTTTCAGTAACATTCTACGGTGGAGAACTTGATGGTGTATCATTCACTAATCCAGCAACGGTTAAAAAATACGCTCGTCGAGCACAATTAGGTGAAGTTTTTGAATTTGATCGCTCAACTTTACAATCTGATGGTGTATTCCGTAGTAGTCCACGTGGATGGTTTACATTTGGACATTTAAGCTTTGCTTTATTATTCTTCTTTGGTCATATCTGGCATGGTGCACGTACAATTTTCCGTGATGTTTTTGCAGGTATTGATGAAGGTATTGATGATCAAATTGAATTTGGTGCTTTCTTAAAATTAGGAGATACAACAAGTAAACGTCAATCTGTTTAATCAATTTTATTTTATATATCTAGTAATACTAGATATATAAAATAAATTAATTTATATATATTTTTTTATTTTTTCTTATGGAAGCTTTAGTTTATACTTTTTTATTAGTAGGAACATTAGGTATTATTTTCTTTTCAATTTTTTTTCGTGAACCCCCTCGTATCATCAAATAGATAAATAGTATATTTTATCTATTTTTTATATAAAATATATATATATATATTTTATATTTTATTTTAATTACAGAAAGTAAAACTAATAATTAAATCATTTTGTTTTATGGCAGCACAAAAAGACACTGAAAATTTAGGTATGTCAACAGCATTAGGAACTTTATTACGTCCTTTAAATTCGGAATATGGTAAAGTTGCTCCTGGTTGGGGTACAACAGTATTAATGGGTATTTTTATGGCTTTATTTGCAGTATTTTTAGTAATTCTTTTAGAAATTTATAACGGTTCAGTTATTTTAGACGATGTTACTATGAGTTGGCAAACGTTAGCAAAATAATACTGTTTTATATTATTTTATCTTGCTTTTATTAAATAGTAAGATAAAATAATATAAAATTTAATTATTATAGCATCTGTGGCTGAGTGGTCGAAAGCAGCGGGCTCATAATCCGCTTCCCAAAAGGACGTCGTGGGTTCAAACCCCACTGGATGCAATTAAAATATTAAATCAAAGATTTATAGGAATTCAACCTAATAACCTAAATGTTTAATTAAAAAATATTTTATTTTAAGTTTTTATATAAAAACTTAAAATAAAATATTTTTTAATTAATCTTCATGTTCTTCAAAAGGATCTCGTAAGGTTTTTGAAGGAGGACCAAATCCAACATAAAGTGAATAACCAGTAATACTTAATAGAAGACATCCAATAAAAATTGAAAAGAAAAAAGCGGGACTTTCCATAAGAAATTTTAATGTGTTTGTTTTGTAGAAATTTTAATTAATTTCTTGTTTTTCAATGTACATAAAAATTGACGTCATTGCAATAGCTGGAAAAACTAATCCAACTAATGGTACTAAAATTGATGGTAAATATGCAGCAGTCATAGAAAAATCTCCTTATATTTTATCTTTGTTTTTAATTAATTAAAAACAAAGATATTTTTTAATATTTTTTAATATTTTTTAATATTTTTTAATATTTTTTATATTTAATAAATTTTAAATTAATTATTATTAATTTATATATAAAAATTATGCACTTGGGTTACGACCAGGATCATTTGATAAGAAACCAAAAATAAATAATGAAACAAAAAAACTTACTACAGTATAAACAAAAATTTTAAGTGTTAACATTAATAATTAAAGACAATTAATTTTTTTATAGACTTAATTGTATATTGTATTTATTATATATAATTTATTTTTATATAAATTAAATTTTTTAATAAAAATTTTTTTAAAAGATTACGGATTTTAATTTTTATTTTAAATTACGTTGTCTTAACCATGCTTGAGCCTCTAAATAATTTGTTGGTGCTAATCTAATAGCTTCATTCCAATAATCTGCAGCTTTATCATAAAGTAATTTAGCAACATCTGATTGATATTTTTCTGTTGCTTGTTCAGCTCTATAATGATAAATAATTGCAATATTATTTAAAGCTTGAGGTAAACTTGGATTTCTTTTTAAAGCTTGATAATAATATTCTAAAGCTCTACCATGTTTTCCATTACTTGTATGTATTAATCCAATATTATATAAAATATAACTTCTATCATATGGGTCTATTTCCAACCTTAAAGCTTGGTAATAATTTTGTAATGATTCTGCATATTCACCTTCAGCTTGAGCTGACATACCATCACGATAATAAGTAAAAGCTTGTTTTTCTCTATTTGATGTTGGTAAAATTTTTATTAAAACATCTGCTACTACTGTAAACGTTTTATCAATAAAATTATCATTTTTTTGTGAACGTGGCATATTTAAATTAAATTATTTTTTGATTTTATGAGTTTATTTTTTAAAACAATTAAAAAATTAAATTTAAAAACGGAATTTTGCAAAAGCTTTATTAGCTTCTGCCATACGATGAACTTCAGTTCTACGTTTTATTGCACCACCAGTTTTTGCAAAAGCATCTAAAATTTCATTTGTTAATTTTAAAACTGAACTATTACCAGCTCTATTACGAGCGGCAGAAAGAATCCACTGAATTGCTAAAACTGTTCCACGTTCAGAATTTACTTCTATTGGTACTTGATAAGCAGAACCCCCTACTCTTTGAGCTTTTACTTCAACTAAAGGTTTCACATTTTCAATTGCCTGTTCTAATATTTGTAATGAATTTTGTTCAGTTTTTTCTGATATTAATTGCATTGTTTGATAAACTATTTTATAAGCTAATGTTTTTTTACCGTCTTTCATAATACGGTTAACCAGCATATGAACTAATATACTATCATAATAAGGGTCTGGTGAAACAATACGTTTTTTTGCTCTATGACGTCTAGACATTTTTTATTCCTTCATAATTTAATTATAACTAATTTATTGTGGTCGTTTTACTCCAAATTTTGAACGACTGTTTAATCTACCTTTAACACCTGCTGTATCAAAAGTGCCTCGAACAATATGATAACGAACACCCGGTAAATCTTTTACTCGTCCTCCACGAACTAATACTACAGAATGTTCTTGTAAGTTATGACCAATCCCAGGAATATATGCAGTTATTTCAAAACCAGTTGTTAAACGTACGCGAGCTACTTTACGTAAAGCAGAATTTGGTTTTTTAGGTGTTGTTGTATATACTCGAGTACAAACTCCTCGTCTTTGTGGACAAGACTTTAACGCTGGAGATTTTGTTTTCTTTGTTATTTTTATACGTGCTGAGTTTACTAATTGTTGAATTGTTGGCATATTAAAATTGTATTATTTATTTTTATAAAATTTATAAAACATTGACAAAAATTTTTTATTATTATAAAATAATATTATACGACTAAGGGGATGTGGCGGAATGGTAGACGCAGCGGACTTAAAATCCGCCGGTTGTATAAACCGTGGGGGTTCAAGTCCCCCCATCCCCAAACTTATAATAAAAATATACAAAAATTATATAATTTTTGTATATTTTTATTTTACTCGATTAATCTTTTATAACTAAAAAACGTGCACGAGCTCTTTTGAAAGCTAAAATAGATTCTACTTTTTCTTTTTCATCAACTGCTTTATTAACACGTTCTTGAGCTTCTAAAAACTCTTTTTCTGCTTCATTACTATTAATTGTTTGTTTTGATTCGGCAGAATTTACTAAAATAGTTACTTTATCGTTTTGAATTGAAGCAAAACCGTTCATTAAAGCAAAACGATTCCAAGAATTATCTTGGCGTATGCTCATTACACCAATATCTAAAGCTGTAATTAAAGGAGCGTGTTTTGTTAAAACACCCATTTGGCCAGTATTCGTTGGTAAAATAATTTCTTCTGCTTCTTCATCCCAAAAAATTGTATCAGGAGTCATAATACATATTTGTAAACTCATAAAAAACCTTCATTTTAAATTATAAATAAAATTATAGATTATTAAACATAATTTTTATTTTATAAAGTAGCTGCCTTAGCAACAACTTCTTCAAGATTTCCTACAAGGTAAAAAGACTGTTCTGGTAAATCATCTAATTCACCACCTAAAATTTTATTAAAACCTTGAATTGTTTCTTTTAAACTTACATATTTTCCTGGAGAACCTGTAAATACTTCTGCAACGAAGAACGGTTGTGATAAGAAACGCTCAATTTTACGAGCACGAGCTACAACCTGTCGATCTTCTTCTGAAAGTTCATCTAAACCTAAAATCGCAATGATATCTTGTAATTCTTTATATCGTTGTAATGTTTCTTTAACGTTTTGAGCACATGTATAATGTTCTTCTCCAACAATCCAAGGTTGTAACATTGTTGATGTTGAATCTAACGGGTCTACTGCTGGATAAATACCTTTAGACGCTAGTCCACGAGATAATACAGTTGTAGCATCTAAATGTGCAAATGTTGTTGCTGGAGCTGGGTCAGTTAAATCATCAGCTGGTACATATACTGCTTGAATAGATGTAATTGAACCATCTTTTGTTGATGTAATTCGCTCTTGTAAACCACCCATTTCTGTTGCAAGTGTTGGTTGATAACCTACAGCAGAGGGCATACGTCCTAATAAAGCAGATACTTCTGATCCAGCTTGTACAAATCTAAAAATATTATCAATGAATAATAATACGTCTTGTTTATTTATATCACGGAAATACTCGGCCATTGTCAAAGCTGTTAAAGCAACACGCATACGTGCTCCAGGTGGTTCATTCATTTGACCATATACTAAAGCGACTTTTGATTCACTAATATTCTTTTCTTGAATAACACCAGATTCTTTCATTTCCATATATAGGTCATTACCCTCGCGTGTTCGTTCACCAACGCCACCAAATACAGAAACACCACCATGTGCTTTTGCAATATTATTTATTAATTCCATGATTAAAACAGTTTTTCCAACACCGGCACCACCAAATAAACCGATTTTACCACCACGACGATATGGTGCTAATAAATCAACTACTTTAATTCCAGTTTCAAAAATAGATAATTGTGTATCTAAATCTACAAATGCTGGAGCTGATCTATGAATAGGTAAAGTCGTTTCATGAGAAGCGTCTTCTAAACCATCTACCGGTTGTCCAACAACATTAAAAATACGGCCTAATGTAGTTGGTCCTACAGGTACTGTTAATGGATTCCCTGTATCAACTGCTTCCATCCCTCTCATTAAACCCTCTGTTGCGTTCATGGCAACAGCACGAATACAATGATCTCCTAATAATTGTTGAACTTCACACGTTACATATATATCTTGGCTAGCTTGATTTTTTCCTTGAATTATAATGGCGTTATAAATATTAGGCATGTTATTTGCAGAAAAAGCGATATCAACTACAGGCCCAATAATTTGTGTAACATGACCTACAGTTTTTGTTTTATCATCAACGTAAGAATCGTACATAATTGTTTAATAAAAAATTTATAAAAATTTTTAAGTAAAATAATATAAAAAATAATTTACTTTACATTAGAATAATGTTGACTTTTCGATTAGAAAATAATTTATAATTTATTTGAGTTATAATTTTTTTAATAAAAAATAAAAATGATATTAAAAACTTGTTATAAATTATTTTATAACAAAATAAATAAAGTGTCAAAATAAAAAGTTTTAATTAAATTAGTTATAATAAAAACTTTTTGTTTTTTATATAACTAAAAATAATATAAAAAAATATATAATATCTTTAATACTTTACATATTATATTTATTTAATAATTAATTATATTTTATTTAATAATTAATTAAATTAATCATAAAAATGGTTCTAAAAAATAAATAGTAAAGGTATTAATTTTTAAAAAAAGTAAATCTTTTTTAAAATATGTATTTTAAAATTAAATAAAAAAAGAAAATATGATTGATTTAATAAAATATCCTGTAATTACAGAAAAATCATTTCGTTTAATTGAAAAGAATAAATATACATTTGATGTTGATAAAAGATTAACTAAACCACAAATTAAAAAACTTTTAGAAGGTTTATTTAAAATTACTATTACTTCTGTAAATACGCACCTACCTCCAACAAAAAAAAAACGTTTAGGTTTAAGACAGGGCTATAAAGTACGTTATAAAAGAGTAATTATTACAATTAAACCAAACCAAAAAATACCTATTTTTGGACAAAACGATAATTAAAAGTTTTTACAAATTTATTTTGTTTAAACTAATAGATAGATAAAAAATATAGTAAAAAAAAAAATTTAAATATATAAAAAGGTTCTTTATATGGGTATTAGATTTTATAAGCCTTATACATCAGGCACACGTAGTAGATCTGTTTCAGATTTTAATGAAATTACAAACGTTTCTCCTGAAAAATCTTTAACTTTTTGGCTATTTCGTTCAAAAGGTCGTAATAATAGAGGAGTAATTACAAGCCGTCATCGCGGAGGCGGGCACAAACGGTTATATCGTTTAATTGATTTTAAACGTAATAAAATAGGAATTAATGGAAAAGTAAAAACAATAGAATATGACCCAAACCGTAAAGCACGTATTGCTTTATTAATACATGATGATGGATCTAAAAGTTATATTTTACATCCACGAGGACTCAAAATAAATCAACCGGTTCTAGCCTCTCCGTCAGCTTCTATTTCTATAGGAAATTGTTTACCATTAAAATTTATACCATTAGGCACAGAAGTTCATAATATTGAACTAAAACCTGGTGCAGGTGGTAAATTAGCTCGATCAGCGGGGTGTGTTGCTCAAATTGTAGCAAAAGAAAATAATTATGTTACGTTACGTTTACCTTCAGGAGAAGTTCGTCTATTATCTCAAAATTGTTGGGCAACAATTGGTCAAGTTGGAAATGTAGAAGCAAATAATATAAGAATTGGTAAAGCTGGTGCAACGCGTTGGTTAGGAAGAAGACCAAAAGTTCGAGGAATTGCTATGAACCCATGTGACCATGCTCATGGTGGGGGTGAAGGTCGTTCACCAATTGGTAGAAAAAAACCTGTTAGTTTATGGGGTAAACCAGCATTAGGTGTTAGAACTCGTAAAAAATCAAAATATAGTGATAAAGTTATTATTAAACGACGTAAATCATTTAAAAATTAGTTATATATTAAAAAAAAATTTTTTTAATCTATAACTTTAAATAAAAATTTTTTTAATTTATTAAGGAAAAACTATGTCTCGTTCATTAAAAAAAGGTCCTTTTGTAGCAGAGCATTTATTAAAAAAAGTTCAACAATTAAACAAAAATAATGAGAAAAAAGTTGTTGAAACTTGGTCTCGTTCTTCAACTATTGTTCCTATTATGATTGGTCATACAATAGCAGTTCATAATGGTCGTGAACATATTCCTGTTTTTATAACTGATCAAATGGTTGGTCATAAATTAGGTGAATTTGCTCCAACAAGAACATTTAAAGGCCATATTAAAAAAGATAAAAAACTAAAACGTTAATTTAGTAAAATTAGAAGGGAAAAAATTATGGGTCAAAAAATTCATCCTTTAGGTTTAAGACTTGGTATTACACAAAAACATCGTTCGATTTGGTTTTCAAAATTTGATAGTTACCCACGTTTAATTTTAGAAGATAAGGATATTCGTTCTTATATTTTTAAAAAATATTCAAAAGCACATATTATTGATGTTTTAATTAAACGTTATAGAACAACCCAAAATATTGAAACAAAAGAACCAATTGATTTAGTAGAGGTTTCAATTAATACTGCGTTACCTAGTAAAATTTTAAATCGCAAAAATACAAAAGAAAGTTTAGCAGAAATAAAAGATATATTAGAAAAGATTTGCTATAAGAAACGTCTTAATAAAAATTTACCTAAAGTTGAAATTCTTTTAAATGTTTTTAAAGTAGAAGATGTTTATTCGGAAGCTTCGGTATTAGCGGATTATTTAATTCAACAATTAGAAGAACGTGTTCCTTTTAGAAGCGCTTTAAAGAAAACGTTAAATCGTACAAGATTTACTAAATTAAAAGGAATTAAAATACAAATTGCTGGTAGATTAAACGGTGCTGAAATTGCGCGTACAGAATGGGTTCGTAAAGGACGAGTACCATTACAAACTTTACGTGCTGATATTGATTATTCTTATAAAACAGCAAAAACAATTTATGGAATTTTAGGTATCAAAGTTTGGTTATTTAAAGGAGAAAAAACTTAAAATAATTAATAATAAATAATCAAATTATATAAAAAATTAAAAAAAATTATGTTACAACCAAAAAGAACAAAATTTCGTAGACATCATCGTGGAAAAATGCGTGGTAAAGCTAACCGTGGTAATAAAATTGCTTATGGTGATTATGGTTTACAGGCGCTGGAACCCGGTTGGATTAAATCTCGTCAAATTGAATCAGGTCGCCGTGTATTAACTCGTTATGTAAGACGTAATGGTAAATTATGGATTAGAATTTTTCCTGATAAACCTGTAACAATGCGTGCTGCTGAAAGTCGTATGGGTTCAGGAAAAGGAACACCTGAATATTGGGTTTCTGTTGTAAAACCTGGAAAAGTTATTTTTGAAATTAGGGGAGTAACAACGCCAGTAGCAAAAAAAGCTTTAACAATTGCGGGTCATAAAATGCCTATTAAAACACAAATAATATATAAATAATAAAACAATATAAACATCTTATGATTAGACCACAAACAATTTTAAATGTTGCTGATAATAGCGGCGCAAAAAAGCTAATGTGTATTCGTATTTTAGGTGGAAGTTATAAACAAAGTGCTAAAATTGGTGATATTATAATAGGTGTTATTAAACAAGCTACTCCAAATATGCCTTTAAAAAAATCTGATAAAGTTCGAGCCGTTATTGTAAGAACTAGTAAAGAAATACAGCGTAATAATGGAACATTTATTCGTTTTGATGATAATGCTGCTGTTATTATTAATAAAGACGATAACCCTCGAGGAACTCGTGTTTTTGGACCAGTTGCTAGAGAATTGAGAGAAAAAGATTTTACAAAAATTGTTTCATTAGCACCAGAAGTTTTATAATTAAATAACTTTTATATAAAATAAAGTGAATAAGTTTTGAATTTTTTATAAAAAAAAATAGATAATATGGAACGTTTAAAAATAAAATATAAAGAAATAATTATACCAAAATTAGTTAAACAGTTAAATTTAAAAAATATTCATCAGGTACCTCAAATTTCAAAAATTGTAATAAATAGAGGTTTAGGAGAAGCCGCATTAAATTCTAAAATATTAGATACTTCATTAAACGAAATTAGTTTAGTTGCTGGTCAGCGTGGTGTATTAACACGTTCAAAAAAAGCTATTGCAGCTTTTAAACTTCGTGCTAAAACAGCTGTTGGTATTAGTGTTACATTACGAGGAGATCGTATGTATGCTTTTTTAGATCGATTTATTTCTTTAGCTTTACCACGTATTCGTGATTTTCAAGGAATAAACCCTAAAAGTTTTGACGGGTTAGGAAACTATAGTTTAGGTTTAGAAGAACAATTAATGTTTCCTGAAATCGATTATGATAAAATTGATCAAATTCGAGGTATGGATATTTCAATTATCACAACTGCAAAAACAGATAATGATGCATTAACTTTATTAAAAGAATTTGGAATGCCTTTTAAAAAAATATAAAAATATTATTTTAAAATAAAAATTAAAATTATGATAAATGATACTATTAGTGATATGTTAACACGTATACGTAATGCTAATTTAGCAAAACATGAAACTGTTAGCATTTTAAATACAAAAACAAATCAAAGAATAAGTGAAATTTTAAAAAAACAAGGATATATTGAATCAGTAAAAATATCATTCAACCCCTTAGATTTAATTGAAATAAAATTAAAATATAGTGGAAATTTAAAAAAACCTTGTATAACAAATTTAAAACGTTTAAGTTCACCGGGCCTTCGTGTTTATTCTAATTATAAAAATATTCCAAGAATATTAAACGGTATGGGTACTATTATTGTTTCTACATCAAAAGGTTTAATGACAGATCAAGAAGCTAGAAACAATAAAATTGGTGGCGAAATATTATTTTCTATTTGGTAAATTGAATTTAGAAAAAGAAAATTTAATTGAAATGCAAGGTGTCGTGACCCAGTGTTTATCTAAGTGTGACTCGTTTCTAAGTACTAAATAAACTTAGACATTAATATATTAGATTAATAGAACTCTATTTTTAAATAATGGAATGAATAATAATTAATTTAAAAACATTATTACTAAAATTTCGACATGCTATATTATAAGTATGAAGCTCGATAAAGACGATTTGAATAAATCGGGTATCTAAAATAAAGTCTATGGATAGAATATCTAATAAAGATTGACAAATCTACGAATATAAAAAATATATTTTTTGGTTTAGTAAGATTTTAGATTATGAATGACCAATTATTTTATTATAAAAAATATATTTAGAGTAGATTCCTAATGACGTTTTTGTATAGATAAAATTTAGGGAACGAGGAAAATTTTTATATTTTTAATATAAAATGAGAGCAGAAGTAAAATATCAAAGATACTAGTAATGATAGTTGAGAAATAACTTCTAATTAAAAAAATTAAGTAATTTTTTTTATGGAACGCCGTATGAAATGAAAGTTTCATGTACGGTGTGGAAACGGGGAAAAACAAATTATGTTTAATTATGTTTACCTATGTTTATCGGAATATTCCGCGTAGAACTTGAGAATGGTTTTCAAGTTATTGCGCATATTTCTGGGAAAATACGACGAAATTTTATTAAAATTTTATTAGGGGACTTAGTAATTATTGAATTAAGCCCATATGATTTAACACGCGGTAGAATAATTTATCGTTTTAAATCAAATAAAAAATAATAACTAAAAAGAGAAAGAACAATATAATACAAAAACATTAATTAAAATGAAAGTACGCCCCTCAGTTCGAAAAATGTGTGATAAGTGTCGTCTAATTCGACGAAGAAGAAAAATTTTAGTTATTTGTAAAAATCCAAAACATAAACAACGTCAAGGTTAATTAAATAAACAATTATGGCAAAACAAATTAGAAAAGTTACATCAAAAAAAATAAAGTCTAATAAACTTCCTAAAGGAGTTGTTCATATCCAATCAACGTTTAACAATACAATTGTTACAATTATAAATTTAAAAGGTAAAGTAATTTCCTGGTCTTCAGCAGGTTCTTGCGGCTTTAAAGGTGCAAGAAAATCTACTCCTTTTGCAGCTAAAACTGCTGCAGAAATTGCTGCAAGACAATCAATGGATCAAGGTTTAAAACAAGCAAAAGTTATGGTTAAAGGAGCAGGCCCTGGGCGTGAAACAGCTATACGCGGATTAATCGACGCTGGTTTACAAATAACTTTAATTCGAGATATTACAGGAATTGCTCATAATGGTTGTCGACCACCTAAAAAAAGACGTGTTTAATTAATATATATTTATATTTTTATAATTTTATTATAAAAATATAAATATATAGTAATTAAAAATTAATTAAATAATATAATAAAATGAAATATACTTTAATATCATGTATTGATTCTAAAATAGTTAATCCAACAACATTTTATGGAAGATTTGAATTAGGTCCATGGAGTTCTGGACAGGCACTTACAATTGCAAATACAATAAGAAGAGGGTTATTATCAGAATTACCAGGTACAGCGATTACTTTTGTTAAAATTATTGGTACGTCTCATGAATATGATACTTTACCTGGAATGCGCGAATGTATTTTAGATATATTGTTAAATATAAAACAAATTACTTTAAAATCGGAGTTTCAATTTTTTTCACCACAAATAGGTTTTTTAAATGTTAAAGGCCCAGGTATTATAAGAGCTAGAGATTTAAAATTACCTTTTTTTATAAAATCAATTGATCCAGACCAATACATTGCTACTTTGACTCATAAAGGACAATTAAATATTAAGTTTTTGATTCATTCTGGTAAAAAATATTTAACACATACACCTAGTTCGAAAAATTATTCAAAATTAGTAGAGATATTAGAAAAACAAAAACCAACAAATTTATTATCAACTAATAAAAATAGATTTTTATTTAATAAATATAAAAAATGGAAACAACAACGTGAATTAAATAAAAAACAATTTTTATCTAATTCTAATATATTAACAAATTCATTAATAAAAAAAAAAAAGTATAAGTTGATAAATTATATTTTTGATAATAAAATTAAAACTTCTGAATTTGATGAATTACTATATAATAATAAAAATAATTATTTCGAAAAAATAAATAAAATCGATTTTAATAAAATAGGTTATTTTCCAATTGATGCTATTTTTTCTCCAATAAAAAAAGTGAATTATAAAATAGAAGTAAAAAATTCAATAACAAAAAAAGAAACAATTTTTTTAGAGATTTGGACAAATGGAACTATAGATCCACGTTCTGCAATTCATAAAACTGTTAAAATTTTAATTAAATTATTTTTACCTTTACAACAGTTTAAAATTAATTTTTTTAATCAATATAAAACAAAATTATATTTTAATAAATTTAATTTTTTATACTTTAATAAAAAAATTATTAAATTAACGAATTTTTATTTTTATAAAAAAAAATTATCTTTTTTAACTATAAAAAAAAATATTTTTATAAGTCGTTTTATTAAATTTAAAAATATAAATTTTATTTTTTCAAAAAATACTTTTCTAAATAAGTTTTTTTATTTGTTTAATAAAAAAACTTATTTAGAAAAGTATTTTTTTTTCAAAAATAAAAGATTAAACAAATCTAATTTAATATTATATAAAAAATTAAAAAATCTAAATTTTACTTTAAAAAAATCTAAAATAAAAAATAACTTCCAAAAAATTAATATAAATAAAAATCTAAAAGAAAATATTTTAGAATTTGATATTTTAAATTTAGAATTAAACTCACGTCTTTATTTTATTTTAAAAAAAATACATATTAATAAAATTGGAGATTTAGTTTTATTTAAATCTAATTTTTTTTATACGTTTAATGAGAACATTTTTAATTTAGAGATTTTAAAAAAATACGATATATTTGAATTAAAACAAAGTTTAAAAAAATACGGTATTGTTATAATTAATAATTGATTTTTATTATTATATTATTTATAATTAATTATAATTATATTAATAAAAAATTAATATAATTTAATTTAGTCTATTTATGAAATTATTTAAATTATTATAAAAAAATGAGTAAAATTTACGATTGGTTTGAAGAACGTTTAGAAATTCAAGCAATTGCAGATGATATTACAAGTAAATATGTTCCTCCTCATGTAAATATATTTTATTGTTTAGGCGGCATTACATTTACTTGTTTTTTAGTACAAGTAGCAACAGGTTTTGCTATGACTTTTTATTATCGTCCAACAGTAGCAGAAGCTTTTGCTTCAATTAATTATCTAATGACAGAAGTAAACTTCGGTTGGTTAATTCGTTCAATACATCGTTGGTCAGCATCTATGATGGTTTTATCAATGCTTTTACACGTTTGTCGTGTTTATTTAACAGGAGGATTTAAACGTCCTCGTGAATTAACGTGGGTAACAGGAGTAACTATGGCAGTTTGTACTGTTTCTTTTGGTGTAACAGGTTATTCATTACCGTGGGACCAAGTAGGATATTGGGCTGTTAAAATTGTAACAGGTGTACCTGATGCAATCCCTGTTGTAGGAACGACATTAGTTGAATTATTACGTGGTGGTGTAGGCGTAGGTCAAGCAACACTTACACGTTTTTATAGTTTACATACTTTTGTTTTACCATTATTAACTGCAGTATTTATGTTAATGCATTTCTTAATGATTCGTAAACAAGGTATTTCTGGTCCACTATAATTATTAATTATTGTATATTAATATATATTAGAGAAAAAATTATTATAAAAAAAATATTACATATTTAAAAATAAGGAGATAAAAAATGGCTGTTATTAAAAAACCCGATTTAACAGATCCAGTATTACGAGCAAAATTAGCTAAAGGTATGGGACATAATTATTATGGTGAACCTGCTTGGCCTAATGATTTATTATACATGTTCCCGGTTACTATTTTTGGGACATTCGCATGTGTTATTGGTTTAGCTGTTTTAGATCCTGCAGCTATTGGTGAACCTGCAAACCCATTTGCAACACCATTAGAAATTTTACCAGAATGGTATTTTTACCCAACTTTCCAACTTTTACGTACAGTTCCAAATAAATTATTAGGTGTTTTATTAATGGCAGCTGTTCCTGCAGGTTTAATTACAGTTCCGTTTATTGAAAACATTAATAAATTTCAAAATCCATTCCGTAGACCTGTAGCTACAACTGTTTTTTTAATTGGTACAGTAGCAGCAATTTGGCTAGGTATTGGTGCAACATTACCAATTGATATTTCATTAACTTTAGGTTTATTTTAAACATAAATTTAATTTAATTACACATATTATATTTTGTGTAAGCTTTAAAGCTTACACAAAATAGATATAAATTGACAAAAAATAATTATTCTTATATAATAATACTATAAAGCCGGGATAGCTCAGTTGGTTAGAGCATAAGATTGAAAATCTTAGTGTCACCAGTTCGATTCTGGTTCCTGGCAATTTAAAAAAATTGCATTTTAGTAAAATATATTTAAAATTAAATAACTATAAACAACTGAAATGTTAATATTATTTTTTTTTATTAAAAATATTATGCCTATTGGTGTTCCTAAAGTACCTTATCGTTTACCTGGAGAAGAAACAGCTCAATGGGTTGATTTATACAATCGTTTATACCGAGATCGTATTTTATTTTTATGTCAAGATTTAGATGATGAATTAGCAAATCAATTAATTGGTATTATGTTATATTTAAATGCAGAAGATAAATCTCAAGGAATTTTTCTTTATATTAATTCCCCAGGTGGCTCAGTAACATGTGGTATTGGAGTCTATGATGCTATGAATTATATTCAATCAGATGTAACAACTATTTGTATTGGAACAGCGGCATCAATGGCTTCTTTAGTTTTAGCTGGAGGAACTCGTGGAAAAAGATTAGCTTTACCGCATTGTAGAATTATGATTCACCAACCAGCAGGTGGTAGTCAAGGTCAAACGTCACTTGTATTATCAGAAGCAGAAGAAATGTTAAGAATTCGTGATGAAGTTGTGTCAATCTATTCTAATAGAACAAACCAAACATTAGCTCGAATCTCAAAAGATATAAATAGAGATCAATTTATGTCTGCTCATGAAGCAAAAAAATATGGTTTGGTTGATCAAATTGCTTCGTCAGTATTAAAATAATTTAGTTATTACTTTTTTTATATAAAAAATTAATAAAAAAAGATTATAGGAAAAAACTATGTCAATTTTAGCTTGGGTAAAAAAAAAACGTAAACAAGAATTATTAATAAATAATTCATCTATTTCAAAACAAGAATTAGAAAAAAATAATTTAGAAATAAATAGCTCTAATGATAACGCATTATGGACTCGTTGTGATTATTGTGGTGTTATCCTTTATATAAAGCACCTTAAAAAACAACATTATGTTTGCATTGAATGTGGGTCTAATTTAAGAATAAATAGTACTGATAGGATTGAAAATTTAATTGATTCAGGCTCATGGCGACCATTATATGAAACTATTTCACCATGTGATCCTTTAAAATTCAAAGATAAAAAAAATTATCCAGATAGATTACAGGAATCTCAAAAACGAACCGGTTTTCAAGACGCTATTCAAACAGGAACAGGACTTCTAAATAATGTTCCAGTTGCTTTAGGTGTTATGGCGTTTGACTTTATGGGTGGTAGTATGGGATCTGTTGTTGGCGAAAAAATAACTCGGTTAATTGAGTATGCAACTAAAAAAGGTTTAACACTAATTTTAGTTTGTGCGTCTGGTGGTGCTCGAATGCAAGAAGGTATTTTAAGTTTAATGCAAATGGCAAAAATTTCCGCCGCTTTGCATATACATCAATCTTGCGCAAAATTACTATATATTTCTATTTTAACTTCTCCTACAACAGGCGGTGTAACTGCTAGTTTTGCTATGCTAGGAGATTTAATTATTGCAGAACCAAATGCAGTTATAGGTTTTGCCGGACGTCGTGTAATTGAACAGACCCTTAAAGAAAAATTACCTGATAATTTTCAAACTTCAGAATATTTATTGCACCATGGTTTAGTTGATTTAATTATACCCAGATGCTTTTTAAAAAATGCATTATATGAAATAATGAATTTTAATAGACAAGCTCCGTACAAAAAATTAGGGTATATTCCTGAAATAAACTAATTGTTTAATAAAAAAAAAAAAAAGAGTTCTTTAAAAAAAAAAATATTAATTTATGAATAGTAATTTAATTCGTCGTTATGTTGTCGTTGGTTCAAGAAGAACAAGTAATTATATTTGGGCTATTATTTGTGCTATTGGAGGTATAGATTTTTTATTAACTGGTTTATCAAGTTATTTGAATTTAAATATATTACCAATAATTCATGCAGAGAATATTATTTTTTTCCCTCAGGGATTGGTAATGTGTTTTTATGGTTTATTAGGAATTATTTTTAGCTGTTATCTAGGTTTAACAATTTTATGGAGTGTTGGTGGCGGATTTAATATTTTTGATAAAGAAAATGGTATCGTTCGAATTTTTCGCTGGGGTTTTCCTGGCAAAAATAGACGTATTGATTTAACTTATCCAATTGATGAGGTTACAGCAATTCGTCTAGAATTGAAGGATGGTTTAAATCCTCGTAGAACTATTTATCTTTGTGTAAAGGGTCAAAGACAAATACCGTTAACACGAGTTGGACAACCAATGACATTAGAAGAAATTGAAGTATTAGCAGCTGAATTAGCACAATTTTTGCAAAAAGACTTAGTTTAATATGTTTATTTCTAACTGTTAAAAGTTAGAAATAAATATTTTTAGTTTTTCTAATTTTATATGTATAATAATAATAATAATATTCGTTTTAAAAGTAAAACAAAACTTCCTCGTTCTATTGAACCTGTTGGAATTATACCACGATCTATCATTAGAACCTTAAATAGATTTTTAACACAACTTTTTCAAAATTCTAATACTTTAGTAATTGAAGAATTTCGTATTTCTAGATATCAAATTTTAGTTTCTTTACAATCATTATTAAGTTTAATTTTTATTCCATTAATAATAAATTTTTTAGCTAAAACCTTTATTTTAATTCCTTTAACTGATTATTTATGGAATAAACAGCAGGATGATATATTTTTAAATTCTTATTTAGAAAAAGAAGCTTTAACCGAGCTTCAAGATTTTGAAGAAGTTTTATATTTTGATTATTTTTTAACTCCTACACGATATGAAACACCAAATTGGGCTACTTATGAAACAGGTTTTAATGCATTAGAATTTCCAGTCATTTTAAAATCTCAAATTCAAAAAAAAACATTAGATTTAGCAAATAATTATAATCAAAAAAGTATTGAAGCATTAACAAATTTTTTTGGAGATTTAATTACATTTGGAACTTTGATTTTAGTTATTATTATTTTAAAACCACAAATTATTATTTTTAAATCTTTTTTAGTTGAATTTATTTATAGTTTAAGTGATACTTTAAAATCAGCTTTGCTTATTTTAAGTACTAATCTTTTAGTTGGTTTTCATTCACCTCGTGGATGGGAATTATTTTTAGAATTTTTTTTAAATAGATTTGGTTTTCCACCAAATGAAAATTTTATTTTTTTATTTGTTGCTACATTTCCCGTTTTATTAGATACTATATTTAAATATTGGATTTTTCGCTATTTAAATAAAATTTCACCATCAACTGTAGCCACATATCATGCTATGATTGAATAGTTAATTTAATTTTTATATAATTTTTCACACTATTATTTGATAATAGTGTGAAAAATTATATAATATATAATATGCAAATTAAAAACTTGTTTCGGGATGTAGCGCAGTTTGGTAGCGCACCTGTTTTGGGTACAGGTGGTCGCAGGTTCGAATCCTGTCATCCCGATTTTTTTATAATAAATATTTATTTAGTTTTTATAAATATTATAATATTTATAAAAACTAAAATCAAAATTTTTTATTTTTATTATTAAAATAATTTATTTGTATAAAGCAATTCCTAAACGAACAGCAAAAATACCGTTAATTAATGCAATAAATAAAGCAATAAAAATTTGGTTTTCTAAAATCATAATTTTTTTAACTCCTTTATTTTAAATTTTTTTTTTTATATATTTAATTATTTTCTAATAATTAAATTTAATTTTTATAATCCGTTATCTGTTTGTGTTGATAATAATACAATAACTAATGGACCTGCGGCAACAACAAATAGTAATGATGTCAATTGAAGTATAATTTCGAAATTCATTTTTTTTTTTTTAGTTTAATTTATTAAAATTATTATATCTATTTTATTAATAGAAATAAATATTACAATTAATTTATAAATATAAAAAAACTATATATAAGTTTTTTTATATTAAGTTAATTAACGAAAACTTACTGAAGCTTGCCAAACAAAAGCTAAAAGTAAAAAAAATACCGGAATAATAGGTAATACATCTACGATGGGATCAAAAGGTGCATATGCTTCAGGTAATTTTGCTAATAAAAAAGTCATACTAAAATATTTTTTTTAATATAAATATTATTTTTTAACAACTATACTGAATACTAATAATATAAATTAAAAATTAAATTTTTTAATTTATAGAATATAAAAATATTAAAGAGATGACCCTAAACCTGAATATGAACCATAAAAGAAAATGGCTAATAAACCAATAGCAGCAACTCCTACTACAACACCTACAAGCCATAAAGGAATACGTCCAGTTGTTCCAGTATTTGACATTTATTTAACCTTCATTTAAATTTTTTATTTTGTTAATTATTAGTTTAAATAATAATAAACAAAATTTTTATTATAATAATTTATTTTTAATTAATATTAATTAAAAATATAACTCGAAAATAAAACAGCTAATACAAAAATAAGTAATAAACCCCAGTATAGACTTGTACGATTTAATTCTACACTTTGTTTATTTGGGTTTGGTTTATTCATAACCTTAAAAATCCTTCATAATAAAATGATTTTCTTTTAAAAATAAAAAGAAAGAAAACTAATTAAATAACCTTTATTGTTTAAATAAAATTTATATTAACGTTGAATAAATTGCATAGCTGTAATAGCGCCTAAAAAGAAAACTGTAGGTACAGCTAAAGCATGTACAGATAACCAACGAACAGTGAAAATTGGATAAGTATATGTTGATTTTTTTGATGACATAATTAATAAATTTTTAAAAGTATTTGAAAATAATTAAATCTTAATTATTTTTTAATTAATTGTTGATAATTTTTTTACTTGTTCTAATGCATTAAAACGATCTGTAATTAATGGAGCTTCTTGACGATCTTCTGTAAAGTATTCATTTGGACGTGGTGTACCAAAAACATCATAAGCTAAACCTGTACTTACAAATAGCCAACCAGCAATAAATAAAGAAGGAATTGTAATACTGTGAATAACCCAGTAACGAATACTTGTTAAAATATCTGAAAACGGGCGTTCTCCTGTAGTCCCTGCCATTTTTTAACTCCTTGAAATAAAAAATAAAATTAAATTATTTTGTTTCATTTTTATATTTTTAATAAAAAAGTGGGAGAAACAGCCCAATTTTTTAAATATTATAATTTTTTTTTTATTTAAATTCAAATATTCCAGAAACTTAATTAGTTGACAAAAATTAATATTTTTTATAAACTAAATTTATATTTTTATAAAAAAAGCGGAGTTCGTATAGTGGTAATACCTCAGCCTTCCAAGCTGAAGCTAGGGGTTCGATTCCCCTACTCCGCTAATATATATCTATTAAAGATAGTTTGTAAAGTAAATTTGACTAATATTTAAAATATTATTAAAATAATAGTCAAGGAAAAATAAAAATGTTTTTTCTTATATATTATATAATTATTATATAATTATTATTATTAAAATAAAAATGGCAAAAAAAAGTTTAATTGCACGTCAAAAAAAACGTGAAAAATTAGTTGATAAATACAAAATAAAACGTCAAAATTTAAAAATAAAAATAAAAGAAGAAAAATTTTTAGACGAAAAAATAAATTTATATAATAAATTACAAAAACTCCCTAGAAATAGTTCTGCTACTAGACTTAATAATCGTTGTTTAATTACGGGACGCCCAAAAGGCTTTTATAGAAATTTTGGATTATCACGCCATGTTTTAAGAGAAATGGCCCATAATTGTTTATTACCTGGATTAGCGAAATCTTCTTGGTAATACTAAAATAGAAAAGCTTCTTTTTAAAAATTTAATATATATTAAATTTTTATTAATACTTAATCAAGCAAAAATTAAAAATACTTTTTATTTAAAAAAATATATATAAACTATGGCTCGCGAAAAATTTGAAAGATCAAAACCACATGTTAATATTGGAACTATAGGTCATGTTGATCATGGTAAAACAACATTAACTGCCGCTATTACTATGGCATTACAAAAATTTAGTGGGAACGTGGGTAAAAAATATGATGAGATTGACTCTGCGCCTGAAGAAAAAGCACGAGGAATTACTATTAATACATCACACGTAGAATACGAAACAGAAAATCGTCATTACGCTCATGTTGATTGTCCTGGTCACGCCGATTATGTTAAAAATATGATTACGGGTGCAGCTCAAATGGATGGTGCTATTCTTGTTGTATCGGGTGCTGATGGTCCTATGCCACAAACAAAAGAACATTTATTATTAGCTAAACAAGTAGGTGTTCCTAATATTGTTGTTTTTTTAAATAAAGAAGATCAAGTAGATGATCCTGAATTATTAGAGTTAGTTGAATTAGAAGTTCAAGAAACACTTGAGGCTTATGGCTTTCCGATTGTTAACGTACCTATTGTAACAGGTTCGGCTTTATTAGCACTAGAAGCGTTAATTGAAAACACGGATGTTTCTGATAATGAGTGGGTTAATAAAATCTATAAGTTAATGGAAGAAGTTGATAATTATATTCCAACTCCTGAACGTGAAACAGACAAAACATTCTTAATGGCAGTAGAAGATGTATTCTCTATTACTGGTCGTGGAACTGTTGCAACTGGACGTGTTGAACGTGGCGTGTTAAAAACAGGTGAAACAGTAGATATTGTTGGATTAGGAGATACAAAAAATGTTACAGTTACTGGATTAGAAATGTTTCAGAAAACGTTAGATGAAACAGTTGCAGGAGATAATGTAGGTGTGTTACTTCGAGGTATTCAAAAAGATGAAATTCAACGAGGTATGGTAATCGCTGCTCCCAATTCAATTGAACCTCATACAAAATTTGAAGCACAAGTTTATGTTTTAACAAAAGACGAAGGTGGTCGTCACACTCCATTTTTCCCAGGTTATCGACCTCAATTTTATGTTAGAACAACTGATGTTACAGGTAAAATTGAAAATTTTACAGCAGATGATGGATCTGAAACAAAAATGGTAATTCCAGGAGATCGAGTAAAAATGATTGTTGAATTAATTCAACCTATTGCTATTGAAGACAATATGCGTTTTGCAATTCGTGAAGGAGGTCGTACTGTTGGTGCTGGTGTAGTTTCTAAAATTTTAGAATAGTTAAAATTTGTATTTATAAAAACAAAAAAAATGAAATTAAATAAATTAATTAAAGAGATTGAATCAGATTATTTAAAATTAGATTTACCTTTGTTTAAAACTGGAAATACTGTTTCAATTGATGTTTTAATACAAGAAGGTAATAAAAAAAGAATTCAATCTTATAGCGGTAAAATAATATCACAACATTTAGCTGGTTTAAATTCAACTATTACAGTTAGACGATTATCAAAAGGTATAGGTATTGAAAGAATTTTTCCAATCCATTCACCAGATATTAAATCAATCAATCTAATTGGTTTAAAAAAATAAAATATATTAAAATAAAAAGCAACAAATTTGTTGTTTTTTATTTTAATTTTTAATATAATAGTATTACAACTATTTTTTTTTAATTAATAATTAAAGCCTTCTTAACTCAATTGGTAGAGTATCGGTCTTGTAAACCGAAGGTTAGCGGTTCGACTCCGCTAGAAGGCTAATTAATTTAACCATAAAACACTAATATAGATATACAAAGTTGTGTCTTTTTAAATAATTCTCATTATATGGATACAGATTTCGAGTTTTTTAAAAATCTATCATAATAAAATAGAAAGTGAAAAATATATTGATCTACTAATTTCTATTTTTGAAGAAAGATCTAGTGAACAACGACTTTTATATAATAATTTATTAAACAATAATTTTAAATATTAATTAAATTTATAATATTTTTGATGTTTAAAACAAATATATATTGGGTATTAAATTATATTTATTTAATCCCCAATATATATTTATTAATCTCTACGACATTTTTATAATCGTTGGTCTATATAAAAATTAGTATATAATCTATTATTTATTTTTTTAGTAAATGATAGAGTTTTATTTAAATATTATTTTTATTATAATAGATATTGATTTCATTAAATTTTTATTTTTATAAAAATAATGATTACTTATTTTAATTAAAACTTAATTTATAATTAAGTTAATTTGAAAAAATTATTTATAAAAATTTATAATTTTATAAATATTATTAACTATTTTTTTTTAAATAAATAATTAATTAAAACATGATAAATACATTTTTAAATTAGGAGATTTTCAATATGACTATCGCAATCGGTAAGTCAGAAGAAAAACGTGGATTATTCGACGTAATGGATGACTGGTTACGCCGTGATCGTTTCGTTTATGTTGGTTGGTCAGGTTTATTACTATTACCTTGTGCATATTTTGCATTAGGAGGTTGGTTAACAGGTATTACATTTGTTACATCATGGTATAGCCATGGTTTAGCAAGTTCATTCTTAGAAGGTTGTAACTTTCTAACAGCTGCTGTATCAACACCGCCAAACTCTATGGGTCACTCATTATTATTATTATGGGGTCCTGAAGCTCAAGGTGATTTCACACGTTGGTGCCAATTAGGTGGTCTTTGGGCTTTTGTTGCATTACATGGAGCTTTCGCTTTAATCGGATTTATGTTACGACAATTTGAAATTGCACGTGCTGTTAAAATTCGTCCATACAACGCAATTGCTTTCTCAGCACCTATCGCTGTTTTCGTATCAGTTTTTCTTATTTATCCATTAGGTCAATCTGGATGGTTTTTTGCTCCAAGTTTTGGTGTTGCTGCAATTTTCCGTTTCATTTTATTTTTCCAAGGATTCCATAATTGGACATTAAACCCATTCCATATGATGGGTGTTGCGGGTGTATTAGGAGCAGCATTATTATGTGCAATTCATGGTGCTACTGTAGAAAATACAATTTTTGAAGATGGTGACGGTGCAAACACATTCCGTGCATTTAATCCTACCCAAGCGGAAGAGACATACTCGATGGTTACAGCAAACCGTTTCTGGTCTCAAATTTTTGGTGTTGCTTTTTCTAACAAACGTTGGCTTCACTTCTTTATGTTATTTGTACCAGTAACAGGTTTATGGATGAGTGCATTAGGTGTAGTAGGTTTAGCATTAAACTTACGTGCATATGATTTCGTTTCTCAAGAAATTCGTGCCGCTGAAGATCCAGAATTTGAAACTTTCTATACGAAAAATCAATTATTAAATGAAGGTATTCGTGCATGGATGGCTGCTCAAGATCAACCACATGAAACATTAGTATTCCCAGAGGAGGTATTACCACGTGGAAACGCTCTTTAATGGAAGTCTTAGTGTAGGTGGTCGTGATCAAGAGTCAACTGGTTTTGCTTGGTGGGCTGGAAATGCCCGTTTAATTAACTTATCTGGAAAATTATTAGGTGCACATGTTGCTCATGCTGGATTAATTGTTTTTTGGGCTGGTGCTATGAATTTATTTGAAGTAGCTCATTTTATTCCTGAAAAACCTATGTATGAACAAGGTCTAATTTTATTACCACACTTAGCCACATTAGGTTATGGTGTAGGTCCTGGTGGTGAAGTAGTTGATACTTTTCCATATTTTGTTTCAGGTGTTATTCATTTAATTTCATCGGCTGTTTTAGGTTTTGGTGGTATCTACCACTCATTAATTGGGCCAGAAACATTAGAAGAATCTTTTCCATTTTTTGCTTATGTTTGGAAAGATAAAAATAAAATGTCAACTATTTTAGGTATTCATTTAATTATTCTTGGTATCGGTGCTTGGTTACTTGTTTGGAAAGCAATGTATTTCGGCGGCGTGTATGATACTTGGGCTGTTGGTGGTGGTGATGTTCGTGTCATTACAAATCCAACAATCAACCCAGCTATTATTTTTGGATACTTATTAAAATCACCATTTGGTGGTGACGGTTGGATTGTTAGTGTTGATAACATGGAAGATATTATTGGTGGCCATATTTGGATTGGTACTTTAGAAATCTTCGGTGGTATTTGGCATATTTTAACTAAACCTTGGGCTTGGGCACGTCGTGCTTTTGTATGGTCTGGAGAAGCATATTTATCATATAGTTTAGCTGCTATTGCTTTAATGGGATTCATTGCATGTTGTATGTCTTGGTTCAATAATACAGCTTATCCTAGTGAATTTTATGGTCCTACTGGTCCTGAAGCATCTCAATCTCAAGCATTTACTTTCTTAGTTCGTGACCAACGTTTAGGTGCTAATGTAGCATCAAGTCAAGGTCCTACGGGTCTAGGTAAATATTTAATGCGTTCACCAACAGGAGAAATTATTTTTGGTGGTGAAACAATGCGTTTTTGGGATTTCCGTGGTCCATGGTTAGAACCTTTACGCGGTCCAAACGGTTTAGATTTAAATAAACTAAAAAATGATATTCAACCATGGCAAGAACGTCGTGCAGCTGAATATATGACTCATGCTCCATTAGGTTCATTAAACTCTGTAGGGGGTGTAGCTACTGAAATTAACGCAGTTAACTTCGTTTCTCCACGTTCATGGTTAGCTTGTTCACATTTCGTATTAGGTTTCTTCTTCTTCGTTGCTCATCTTTGGCACGCTGGTCGTGCTCGTGCAGCAGCGGCTGGTTTTGAAAAAGGAATCGATCGTGATAATGAACCTGCATTATCAATGAAACCTTTAGACTAATATATAATTTATTTAATAATTAAAAGTTATATTTAACTAAAATACAATTTTTAATTATTAAATAAATTGTAAATCCGAAAACTTAATAAAAAATACTTCATTTGTATATCTAAAGAAATAATCTAAACTACATTACCAATATTAATATTGGTAATGTAGTTTAGATTAATCAATAATTTAAAAATTTTAGAAACTAATCAGAATGAGCTAAAAAATGTAGGTCAAAATTCGACATAACAACAAAATTTATTTTTTGATAAATATTTGTAAATCTAATACCTCTAATACACATATAAGCATTGACAATACAATAATATTCACTTTAAAAATTTAGTATCATTTAGGATGGCCGATAAGGATAAACTAAATAACATAAATTACATTAACATACAATCGCAATTATAGACAGCAAAGGTTCATACTTATCTAATTATTACAATAAAATATACTAACCTATCTAATTTTATTTCTGTTAAAATTAAATATAGAAACACAAGTTTTTAATTATAATAATAACTATTTTGCTACTAATAAACATTGTTTTACGAATATAGGTAAATTAGTAAAGAGGTCTTTATTAAAAACAAGTATATTAATAGTAAGTTAGATGTAATACCTCTTTTTAGCAACTTAGATTATTCGAATTTATTTCTTACTTATTTTTTAGTTTATTAAATAATAGCAAATTACAACATAGTTTGGATAATAAATCTGTATATTTTTGAATATACTTTTTTACTAGTTATTAATTTAATAACCTTTTATTTAATTTATTATTCTATTATATAAATTTTAAATAAATCGAGTATTTTAATTTTAAATAAGAATACAAAAAATGAATTATGTATTTAATTACTTACAATTACTAATATGAATAAACTAAACAGTCAACTAAATTCCCTAAATAATTCAAGAGAAAAATTATATATTAAACACGAATTATACACAGATAAATTACATAATTTACAACAATTATTTTTGAATAAAAGTCAACATCAAAAAGAATATTATGAAAATTTTATAAAAAATAAAAATCTCATAGACAAAAGAAAATTTTTATCGTTATTATTATTAATTGCAACTAATTTAAGTTTAGACGAATTATTACACCTCACAGTTGAAGATTTTTTAAAAATAATTAACAAAATAAATGAACAATTAAATAATTATGAAAAGTTACCTAAATATGAGGAGACTGTTAATGAGTTTTATTTACTAATAGACGAATATAATTTTAAGTTAAAATTAAATCCAGCGTTTAAGAGATTTTTTAAAGAAGGGTTATATAATGATTTTATTAAGTATAAAAGTAAAGAAGATCCCGTATTAAGTTCAGTTATGAACAATAAACCACTAATTGCTGCTAATTTAAAGAAAGATTTAAATGAAGAAATCGTTGAATTAATTTGAATAACCTATATAAAAGTACTAGTTATTTTAGAATTCAAAATTTTTTTTTAAATAACCCCTACAAAAATTTTATAAAATTGATAATATACCAAACCTAAACTATAAAATATTTGGTATTAATTAAATAAATTCATTAATTTAAAAATAAAATATTTGGTATTAATAATACTAGGTCTTATAGGATAGCACTTTATAAGACCAAACTAATTTGATAATTATCCTAGTCTAAATTCTTTTTAAAAGTTAAACGGTTTAATATAAATGATAGTATGGGTATTCAAGATAACGTATTAAAATTAAGTAAACAAAAACTGGAGCATAGATTAAAAATATGTTCTCAATTAACAAATAAAGATAAAGTAAAAACATATAAACTAAATCCAAACCAAAACCCATTGATTTTACAGGTTTAATTGAGCAGTTTATTTTTATCATGATTTCGTACCTATTTAGATTTAGTATTATAAATTAGAATATTTCTGCTATGTATTATAATAAGTCTAATAAATATCATAAATATTATTTTGATTCATATTGTTTTAATAAATTTTTTTATTGACTAAAACAATTAAATAAGTTATAATTTAATTAAAGAATTATTAAAGGCCTACTTAGCTCAGTTGGTTAGAGCATCCGTCTCATACGCGGAATGTCACTAGTTCAAATCTAGTAGTAGGCAATAAATTGTTATTATTTTGACTTAAAAAATATATTTATTATAATAATAATAAAATAAGGGGTTGTAGTTCAATTGGTTAGAGCACTACCCTGTCACGGTAGAAGTTGCGGGTTCGAGTCCCGTCAGCCCCGAGTTTAAAAAACGATTATAATAATGATAATATTATTATTATATTAAAATTATTTTTTTACTAATTAAAGCAATTAAATAAAAAAATAATAATAAAAAATCTATGATATAAAAAAGATATTATTAAAAATGTATTATTTATATAGAATATTCAAAATTATTTGGTCCCTTATAATTATTATATAATAATATTAAAAATAAAATTATGAGTTGAATTACTTGTTTTTATTTATTGTAAATAATAAATAAACTCCTTTTAACTATAATAGTTAAAAATAAAATAAAAATTTTTTATTTTAAAAAATTATATTTATTAAGTAGTTAATTATTTAATTAATTAATATAAAAGAAATATGGCAACAACAAAATTTCCAAAATTTAGCCAGGGGCTGGCAAACGATCCTACAACTCGTCGTATTTGGTTTGGGATTGCTACAGCACATGATTTTGAAAGTCATGACGGTATGACCGAAGAAAATTTATATCAAAAAATTTTTGCTTCACATTTTGGTCAATTAGCAATTATTTTTTTATGGACTTCGGGTAACTTATTTCATGTTGCTTGGCAAGGTAACTTTGAACAATGGGTTCAAAATCCATTAAATATTCGTCCAATTGCTCATGCAATTTGGGACCCACACTTCGGACAACCTGCAGTTGAAGCATTTACACGAGGAGGGGCGTCAGGTCCTGTAAATATTGCAACATCAGGAGTATATCAATGGTGGTATACGATTGGGATGAGAACAAATCAAGATCTATATGTTGGTTCTATTTTTTTATCTCTAGCTGCAACGGCATTTTTATTTGCAGGTTGGCTTCACTTACAACCTAAATTTCAACCAGGCTTAAGTTGGTTTAAAAACGCAGAATCACGTTTAAACCACCATTTATCAGGTTTATTTGGAGTTAGTTCTTTAGCTTGGACAGGTCATTTAGTTCACGTAGCTATTCCTGCAGCACGTGGAGAACGAGTTGGGTGGGATAATTTTTTAACAACATTACCACATCCACAAGGACTAACACCGTTCTTTACAGGTAATTGGGCTGCATATGCAGAAAATCCAGATACTGGTAATCATCTTTTTGGTACTTCTTCAGGTTCAGGAACAGCGATTTTAACTTTTTTAGGTGGCTTTCATCCACAAACACAAAGTTTATGGTTATCAGATATGGCACATCATCATTTAGCAATCGCTGTTTTATTTATTGTAGCAGGTCATATGTATCGTACTAATTTTGGTATTGGTCATAGTATGCGTCAAATTTTAGAAGCACATACTCCACCAGCTGGTGGTCTTGGTGCTGGTCATAAAGGATTATATGATACAGTAAATAATTCATTACATTTCCAGTTAGGATTAGCTTTAGCATCAGTAGGTACCATTTGTTCATTAGTGGCTCAGCACATGTATTCACTACCTCCTTATGCATTTTTAGCGCAAGATTTTACAACTCAAGCTGCTTTATATACACATCATCAATATATTGCAGGTTTTATTTTATGTGGTGCGTTTGCCCATGGAGCAATATTCTTTATTCGTGATTATGATCCAGAAGCAAACAAAGGAAATGTTTTAGCCCGAATGTTAGAACATAAGGAAGCTATTATTTCACATTTAAGTTGGGTTACCTTATTTTTAGGATTCCACACTTTAGGTCTTTATGTTCATAATGATGTAATGCAAGCCTTTGGTACACCTGAAAAACAGATCTTAATTGAACCTGTTTTTGCTCAGTGGATTCAAGCTTCACATGGTAAAACTGCGTATGGTTTTGATTTATTATTATCTCAACCAAATAGTGCAGCCTATTCAGCTGGACAAAGTTTATGGTTACCTGGTTGGTTAGAAGCAATCAACAGTAACACTAATACTTTATTTTTAACAATTGGTCCTGGTGATTTCTTAGTTCATCATGCCATTGCTTTAGGTTTACATACAACAACATTAATTTTAGTTAAAGGAGCTTTAGATGCTCGTGGTTCAAAATTAATGCCTGATAAAAAAGATTTTGGTTATAGTTTCCCTTGTGACGGTCCAGGCCGTGGTGGAACATGTGATATTTCAGCATGGGATGCTTTTTATTTAGCAGTCTTTTGGATGTTAAATACCATTGGTTGGGTAACATTCTACTTCCATTGGAAACATTTAGGAATTTGGCAAGGAAACGTAAACCAATTTAATGAATCATCAACTTATTTAATGGGTTGGTTACGTGATTATTTATGGTTAAACTCATCACAATTAATTAATGGTTATAATCCATTTGGTATGAATAGTTTATCTGTATGGGCTTGGATGTTCTTATTTGGACATTTAATCTATGCTACAGGTTTTATGTTCTTAATTTCATGGCGTGGTTATTGGCAAGAATTAATTGAAACATTAGTTTGGGCTCATGAACGTACTCCAATTGCAGCTTTAATTCGTTGGAAAGATAAACCTGTTGCTCTTTCAATTGTTCAAGCTCGTTTGGTAGGTTTAGCTCACTTTAGTGCTGGGTATATTTTAACATACGCCGCATTTTTAATTGCATCAACATCTTCAAAATTTGGTTAATTTATATTTATATATATTTACTAAAAAATAATTTTATAAGGTTAAAATAGAATGGAAGTAAACGTTTTAGGTCTTATTGCAGTAGCTTTATTTATTTTAATTCCCACATCTTTTTTATTAATTCTTTATGTAAAAACAGCAAGTGCGAATGATAACTAAAATTATAATAATTGTCAATTTTTATATTTATTTAAATAAATATAAAAATTGACAATTATTATAATTTTGTATTATATTTATAATATAAAATTATAATAATTATACAAATATATAAAAAGGCGGCTGTAGCCAAGTGGTAAGGCATCAGATTGTGACTTTGACATTCGCGGGTTCAAGTCCCGTCAGTCGCCCAAATTTAAAATATAAATAATTTATTAATTATAATAATTTATTATTAGGAAAGGTGGCAGAGTGGTTGAATGTTTCGGTTTTGAAAACCGGCGTACTTTCACGAGTACCGAGGGTTCGAATCCCTCCCTTTCCGAAAAATAAACTAAAAAGTAAAGTAATTATTTTTTAGAAATTAAACTGAATTTCTAAAAAAAGTGTCTAAAGTTAGCATATGTGGAATCCAGTTTTTGTTTATTGAACTAGGGTAAAAAGCTTTGTTTTAAATAATTATCTTTAATAAAATTTATGATGTACTTCAACCCTTTTATGATGAATTATATTTAAAACAAATACAAATAAAAATTTAAAGGTTTTTATAATTATTTCGAAAATGTAAAGTTTTTTTATAAAACAAAATAAATACTAAAATATACAATATTAATTTAATAATAAATAAAAACGTATTAAGTTTTATAATATTTATTTATAACTATAATTTAATAACTAATAAAAAAAATAAATTTTAATCGTTAAAAGTGTATATTTAATAAATCGAATAAAATAATGAACAATATTGTTTCTATTTTATTAAAAAATGTACATATTTATATATTATATACTTTTATAAGAAAAATCATAAAAGTATATAATATATAAATACTATTAAATAAATACTTATATAATAAATTGAGTTAATTATTTATGATAAAATAAGATATTATTATTATTATAGTAATTACTTCTACCTGAATTTAATTTTTCTATTAAACCAGTTTGGCACATCTTT
>JAUMHD010000344.1:45904-92808 GCA_032359135.1 Ulvella scutata
TTGTTTTTGTTTTTGTTTTTGTTTTTGTTTTTGTTTTTGTTTTTGTTTTTGTTTTTGTTTTTGTTTTTGTTTTTGTTTTTGTTGGGGAAGCGTTTTTTATCTCTGTCTTTCATAAAACATACGAAACCCAAATTGGAAAATAAATTAAAATAAAATATTATTTTTTTATTATTTAGATAAAACAATCCAAGATTGATTTTTCCTGTTTTGATTAAATAATAAGAATGATTATCCAAAACAATCGGAGATATATTCATTTCTTATATTATAAATAAAATAAGGTGATATTTTATTCATAAAATATGACCAATATGATGAAATATCTAAATTTTTAATTATATTTGTTTTTAAAAATTAAATCTTTTTTTGAATATATTCATCTTTATAAAATATTTAAATATATCAAATGTTAATACGATAAATGTATATACGATGTATATATATTTATAAATTATTTCAATGTGGGGGGGTCAGTTGTTGATTAATCAACAAAAAGGGGTGAATTTGTAAAGTTTCCCCTATATAAGGAAACTTTTCAAATACTTTAATGTGGGGCGGGTACAAAAATATTAAAAAAAATATTTAAAAATTACTTTTATAAAAAATAAAATTACGATTAATTATTTTAAATTTTTATATAAAAATAATACTTTAAAAGGTAAATCGTGGATGTATATGGGTATATAAATTAAAATATATTCATATTTACATGATATTTATCTTATTAATGGAAAGTTGCGTGCATTTATAATATGTGTTAAATTTTAATATCTAATATTTAACACATGTTATAAGCAAATATAAACAAGGAAATTTTGTTATTAATTTTTATAAGTTTCTTTTATTATAAAATCAATATTTGATATTTCATCTTTAATGACTTTATCAAAATCAAAAATATTATTTTTTTCACATTTTGTATAAACATTCATAAAATAATCCCTATCGTCATAGTTTAAATTAACTTCATCATAAAACGGTTTAACCTGATTGTATACTTTATGAAATAAAGATAATTTAGTAATTGGTAACATTTCTTTAACTTTTGAATAGTTTTTTTTCTCACCTTTTCTAATTGATGATTTTTCCCAATCGTCATACAATAGTCCAATTATTGCCAAGAAAACCAGATTGACCAGTTTTTTATAATAGCCATACACAATTTCTTTAAATAACTCATCCAACTCATTGATATATCCCGGTTCTCGATCTTTTAATAAATCAATAAGAGAAATTTTTAGCCGAAATTGTGCTAAATATTCGCCACAAACATTTGTTGATAACGGACTTGCATAAGTATCTTTTACGTATTGATGATATTTATTAAAGTACAAATCTAGTTTTTTACTTCTAAGTATTTTGAAAGTTAAACTTTCATATGTACTAATATCAATTACATATCTTTTCTTAAATACTTTTAGCAAATTTTTTAAAAACCTATCAAAAAATAGCATGTCTTGATAAGGGGGATTTTTGCAAACTTCTAAAATTTTAATTTGCTTTTCGGAATCTTTGTCTAATCTCGTTAATCTCCCAACCATTTGAATTAAACTATCATATATAATTCCGAATTTTGGATTTGTTAACTTCTCATTAATTTCTATTGACAAATTTTTGTGGGTATATTTTGGTTTAAATTTCTCCAAACCCAAACTTACGTCTAAATAAAATAAGTGAGGTATATTTAAACCGGCTGAGGCCGTCCCATATACGCTCGTTAAAAAAAACCCCCACCTTTTTTTAATGTTTCGTTTGGATTAAAGGTAGATATATAATCCAAACTTCCATCCGAATTAAAATCACTATTCATTCTTTGATTAGTACCGTCAATGTAAGACATATAATTTTTAAAGCCAATATATTCGTAAAAATCAATAACCTTATTCTTACTAGGATTTTTTCAATGCGATCATACCAATTTTTTTTTTAATACCATTTTCTTACTAGACATTTGTAAATTTATTATAAAAACTTTCACTAAATGTATTCCAATATTGCTTATAAAAATCTCTTTTGGTATTTTTTGCTTGATAGTTCTCTCCATTTGTTAACAGATATAAAATTTCTACTTTTCTATCTGAAATGAAGTTTTCAATAACTGTTTGTTTTATGGATATTGAATTATTTCTTGCATATCTTTCATTTAGATCCAAAAAAACTCCTAAATTTTTGATATCATAATTTGCCGAAGTAAAAATTTGTTTATCCCCAAGCAACCTTCTAAAACAATCAAAATCCTTAAAAATTTCAAGTTCCGCACCGAATGGATACTAAACTAATTTATTGGCATGTTCAATAGATAAAATGATATCCAATTCCCCCCTTCCGAGAGGATTATTGTCAATATAAAGGAGCTTTTCCAATTCACGGATAACGCCCGCTTTATCTTTTGTTTTTACTTTGTCCATACTAAAATTACAAATCTGCTCTTTATCTTTTTCGGTATTATGGTCAATAGTTACACTTTTTTCTTTATTAAAATTATTATCTTGAGAATCCGTCGAATTTAAAAACCCCCTTTTCGTCATTTGATTTTTTAATCGATGAATTGATTGATTTTGTAAGCATTTTAAAGCAATCACTAGCCTTTTTTAATTTATACAAATCGTTTGCATTTTCCAACTTACGATTCTCTAAATTTAAAACTTTTACTTCATAGCCGCATTTAAATTCAAAACTGCGAATTAATACCAATAAAATTTTACAAATTTTATATTACCCAAACCCAAAAGGGTAATAAAATGTTATATATGGTTTTAAACGTGTATAAATCAACCTTAACAGACTTTCATCGCCGCTTGGGATACTGATTATGTCGAATAATCGCCCTCTAGTCATTGCGATGTCTTTAAATTTTTCAAAATGAATATCAAAATCTTTAAAAAAAATGTTTTTTATCTTCATCGTTTAAAAACAAATTTCTTTCAAAGTATGATTGTTTTAAATAATTACTAAGCCCAAAAAAAAAGTCATCAAACAAAGGGGTATTATCATCCGCATTATAACATAAAATTCTGTGAAATTCTGATAGTTCCGATTGATATCTTAATGGATCTTGAGAATTTAATATTTTTTTTATAATTATAGATAAGTAATTATATGATAATATATTTACTTTATTGTCTGTATATATTTGTTTCAATGCCGAATCCAGATTTAATTTATAAGTTGTTGATGTTTTATCTTGAGTTAAAATTTTTGCGTCATCAGAAAATAATTCTAAAACATCATAACCATCGTTGTGTAATAATTTTTTTAATTTTATTGATATATTTCCGTCTCCAATAAAATTATTTACTTGAATTAAATTTTTATCAGAAGTAGATATATTCATATTTGTTTTAATTGAACAGATCCCATCCTCGGCGCTATTTTTGAAATTAGAAGGTTTAACGACTTTAATAGCTTCGTCTATGCTATTAGTGTTGCCCCAATCCTCATTTATATGAAAATTGGATCCTTTAACTAAACTATCGTTATGTTTAATTAAACTATAAATTAATGTATTATTAACATAAGTGGTATTAAAATAATTATCTGCTTCATCATAATATATATTTACCAATTTTGGAAATATATAAGTTAAAGCGTTTAAAAAACTAACGTTATAAAAATCATCAAACGCATATAGATAATTATGAACAGTTATTATTACACCATCGCCTTTTACAAATAGATTTAAAAGAAGTTCTTTTTCTTTGGGCAAATGGTCGTATTTTGTGTGCTTTAAAATTATTATCTTTTTTTTTGAAATTTTTTCTTAAAGCTCCATTTATTTTTTCATTTTTATAAAACAAGATAGTGTCTTCATAAATTTGATCTACTAACTTTTTATTAGTTGTTGAAATAATACTGGTTTTTTTAAAACAGAAAGTTCTAAAAAGTGCTTCTTTAATAATGGTGTATGTTTTTCCACTACCTGTTGGTGCTTTTTATATTAAAATTTCATATATATTTTTTTATTATTTTTATTTTTAATTGTTTTATAAAATTATAAAATTTTATTTTAATTTCATATATATTTTTTTTTTTTATTTGTTATTTTTGCATGCCAGACAAATTAAATCATATAAACAATTTCATATAAATGAATATATACAATTAAAGGGTAATTTTACGATAACTTCTTAAATTAAAATCTACCCCCCTCCCACATTGAAGTATTTCTAAAACTTCCTTATATAAGGGGTTTTTAGAAATTTTATGCTTTTGACCGGTAAATCAACCATTACCCCCACATTGAAATAATTTATTAATTCTATAGTTTAGTATAATAATAATAAATATATTTATTATTATTATACTAAACTATACTTTAATTTGCTCTTCAAGGGACTCGAACCCTCACGCTTAAAGCACTGGTTCCTAAAACCAGCGTGTCTACCAATTCCACCAGAAGAGCTAAGGAAATTTAATTTTTATTAAAATTTATTAGATTTTATTTAAATAAAATCTAATAAATTTTAATAAAATAAATAAAAAAACACAATATATCTAATTAACCAAATTATTAATTAATAATTTAACGATCATTTAATAAATCAGTTAAACCTTCTTTTAAAAGAGCTTCTGCTTCTTCATTTAATGCATTTGTTTCACGAATTAATTCACCATATTTTGATTTATTTGTTGATAAATATTGGCGTAATTCAACTAAGAATGAACGGACCTCATTCACAGGAAGATTATCTAAATAACCATTTGTACCAGCATATATAGTAGTTACTTGATCTTCTAATGATAATGGTGATGATTGTGGTTGTTTTAAAATTTCACGTAAACGTTGACCACGAGCTAATTGCTTCTGTGTTGCTTGATCTAAATCAGAAGCAAATTGAGAAAAAGCTTCTAATTCAGCAAATTGCGCCAATTCTAATTTTAATTTACCAGCAACTTTTTTCATAGCTTTTGGTTGAGCAGCTGAACCTACACGAGAAACAGAAATACCTACATTAATAGCAGGACGTATACCAGAATTAAAAATATCTCCTGAAAGGAAAATTTGACCATCTGTAATTGAAATTACATTTGTTGGAATATAAGCTGATACATCACCTTCTTGAGTTTCAACAATTGGTAAAGCGGTCATACTTCCACTACCTAATTGATCACTTAGTTTAGCTGCACGTTCTAATAAACGTGAATGTAAATAGAAAACATCTCCAGGGAAAGCTTCACGACCAGGTGGACGACGAAGTAATAATGACATTTCACGATAAGCTTGAGCTTGTTTTGATAAATCATCATAAATAATTAATGTATGACGACCTTTATACATAAAGTATTCTGCAAGTGATGCACCTGTATAAGGAGCTAAGTATTGTAAAGTAGCAGGTGAATCAGCAGTAGCTGCAACAATAATTGTATAATCCATACAACCTCGTTCTTCTAACGAATTTACTACTTGAGCAATAGAAGCAGCTTTTTGACCGATTGCAACATAAACACAAACAACATCTTTACCTTTTTGGTTAATTATTGTATCAAGAGCAACTGCTGTTTTACCAGTTTGTCTGTCTCCAATAATTAATTCTCGTTGACCTCGTCCAATAGGAATCATTGCATCAACAGCAACTAATCCTGTTTGTAACGGCTCATGTACTGAACGACGAGATATAATGCCTGGAGCTGGTGATTCAATTAATCGAGTTTCTGTAGCTTCAATATCACCTTTACCATCAATTGGACGAGCTAAAGAATTTAAAACACGTCCTAAGCATTTGTCAGAAACAGGGATTTGAGCAATTTTACCTGTAGCAACAACAGATGAACCTTCTTGTACGGTTAAACCTTCACCCATTAGTACAGCACCAACGTTTTTAGATTCTAAATTTAATGCAATACCAACAGTACCGTCTTCAAAATCTAATAATTCACCCGCCATTGCTTTTTCTAATCCATAAATACGGGCAATTCCATCACCAACTTGAAAAACAGTTCCTACATTAACTACTCGCATGTCTTCATTGTATTGAGCAATTTGACGTCGAATAACACTACTAATTTCGTGTGCTTTAATTGTATATGCCATTTTTGTACTCCTATTATTTTACTTTTTAAGTAAAATGAATTTTTTCTGTTTTATTATAAAAAGGAAAAACAACCTATTTAAAAATTTTTTAGTTAAAAAACTATAAATATATTTAATTAAAAGAATATTTTTTAATAGAAGTATATTTATTAATTTTAACTTTATTTACCCAAGGATGAAATGTTTTTGATTTCATTTTAAGTTTTAATTGATCTCGAACTTGTTTTAAAGATAACAATACAATTTGTTGTGAAATTTGTTGAATTGCCTTTTGTTGTTGTAGGCGAATTGCTGATTGTCTTGTTTCTTTTAAACGAGCCGTTTCTTCTTCTGCTTGTTCAATACAGAGAGTTTTTTCACGTTCAGCAGCAATTAAACCCTGTTCTCGAATCTCATTAGCTCTTATTTTTGCATTTTCTAATTGCGAAATTGCCTGATCCATTTTTTCTTTAATTTCTTGGGCACGGGCATCAGCTGCACAGATATTTTGTAAAATTTTTTTTTTACGATTTTCTAATAACTCACGTATAGCATCACCAACAAAAGTAACAACAACTGCAACAACAACTGCTAAATTTATAACGTTTGTTTCTAATATATTGGTATTAATACCAAAACCATGACCAAAAAATACACAATTTATTTCTATTAAATTCATAAAAAAAATCTCCAAATTATTATATTAACTAATTATATAAATATTTAATTAAATATTTATATAATTAGTTTTTAATATTTTTTAAAACTATTAATTTTTTTTAGATTAATTTAATTATGAAGCAAATGGGTTAGCAAATAATAATACTAATGCAACAACAAGACCATAAATTGTTAAAGATTCCATAAATGCAAACGATAATAATAATGTACCACGAATTTTTCCTTCTGCTTCAGGTTGACGTGCAATACCTTCAACAGCATAACCTGCAACTGTTCCTTGTCCAATTCCAGGACCAACAGCAGCTAAACCAATAGATAAACCAGCAGCAATAACAGAAGCAGCAGCGATAAGTTGATTCATAATTAATAATCTCCTAAAAGTTATATAGTGTATAATAATAATAACAACCATTATTTCTAAATTATTTTATTTAATTTAAATTTTTTTTAATGTTTAATGATCTTCTAAAGCTTCACCAATATACGCGCCAGCAAGTGTTGCAAATACTAACGCTTGAATTCCACTAGTAAATAAACCTAAAATCATAATAGGAATAGGAACAATTAATGGAACTAAAGAAACTAATACAGCGACAACCAACTCATCAGCAAGGATGTTTCCAAAAAGTCGAAAACTTAATGATAAAGGTTTTGTAAAATCTTCTAATACGTTAATGGGTAATAGAAAAACTGCTGGTGAAACATAACGTTTAAAATAGCCTAAACCTTTTTTACTTAAACCAGCATAAAAATAAGCAATTGATGTTAATAATGCTAAAGCAACAGTTGTATTAATATCATTAGTTGGAGCAGCTAATTCTCCGTTTGGTATTTCAATAACGTGCCACGGCAGTAAAGCACCAGACCAGTTTGATACAAAAATAAATAAGAAAATTGTTCCTAAAAATGGAACCCATTTTTCATATTCTTCTTCTCCAATTTGTGATTTCGCTAAATCACGAATAAATTCAGTAAAGAATTCTGTTAAATTTTGTAAACCTTCTTCCGGTATTGGTTTTAATTGATTATTTCCTAAAAAAGAAACAGTAGCAATTATTGCAAAAACAAACCAAGAAACCATTAGAACTTGTCCATGCATAGAATAACCACCAATTTCCCAATAATAATGTTGACCTAAAGATACTTCTGCAGAATCAAATAAAAGATTTACTTCACTTAACATATTAATTTGGCTTTTATAAAAATTACCTTTTTAACAACCATTTATTTTGGTTTGGTCCTTATTTCATATTTTTCTTTGTATTGAAAATTTCTTGCCCTTGTTTAATAGCAAATTCGAATTCCTGTAATAATAATTTTATTGAAGGCATAGAATCATCATTTGCAGGAACTATTAAATCTGAAATTGAAGGATCACAATCAGTATCTAATATACTTATACTACGTATTCCTAATTTATTACATTCTTTTAATGCATTAATTTCTTCATGTTGTCCAATTATTACAACAATATCAGGTAAAACTTCCATATGTTTCATTCCACCTAAATATTTATTTAATTTTTCTTTTCTTTTTATTAAATTAGCAGCTTCTTTTTTTGGTAATTTATTAAATAAACCTTTTTTTTCTTGTATTTCTAGATTTTTTAATTTTTTAGTTGATAAATAAACAGTTTTCCAATTTGTTAACATACCGCCTAACCATTTTTCATTAACATAAAATGAATTACAATTTAAAGCTGTTTCTTCAATTAAAGTTGATGCTTGTTTTTTTGTTCCGACAAATAAGATTTTTTTACCATTCGATGTTGATTTCGTTAAAAATTTACAAACATAATTTAAATGAACGTAAGTTTTAATTAAATCAATTAAATGAATACTGTCTTTTTCAGTATAAATAAAAGGTTCCATTTTAGGGTTCCACTTTCTTGCAGGATGCCCTAAATGCATTCCAGCTTGAACCATTTGTTCTAATGTAATTGCCATGATTAATAATTAATTATATATATTGTTTTTAAAAAACAGTTTATTATTTTATCATTCAGTTGACTATTTATATTTTTTAATTTTAATTTGACAATTGTTTTAATTTTTTATTAAAATCTAATAGCAAATAAAATTTTTTATTTTAATTAATTGTTATAGTCAATTTTATTATAACATAAAACGTATCATTAATTCAATATAAACTTTTTTACTAAGTTAATTTATAATAATAAGTCTAAATTTAGGGCTTATAGTCTAATGGATAAGACAAGTACCTTCTAAGTATTGAATACAGGTTCGAATCCTGTTAAGCCTATATAATAAAATTAATATATAGTATATTATATATACAATAGAATTTTATTTATTAAATAATAAAAAGGAGAGATGGCTGAGTGGTTTAAAGCGACTGATTGCTAATCCGTTGTATAATACTATTTTATACCGAGGGTTCGAATCCCTCTCTCTCCGAAATTATTTATATTATGTATTTAAGTTTAAAATATATTAAAATTGAAAAATTAATTATTTTTTATTATAATAATAAAAAATAATTAATTTATTTATTCCTCAGTAGCTCAGTGGTAGAGCAATCGGCTGTTAACCGATTGGTCATAGGTTCAAGTCCTATCTGGGGAGAATAAGAATACTTTTTTATTTAAAAATTTAAACTATCGCCACGACGATATTGAAGATAAGCTGCTACTAAAAGACCACTAATTGTTACAGGTACTAATCCTAAAACAATTCCTGATAATAAAGGTTCTACCATAATAAAAAAAAAAATAAAAATAAAAAATTTAATTTTCACTAATTTAACTAAACTAATTGTATTAATATAAACATAATAAATCTAAATTATGTTTATATTAATTGAATTTTTACAACCGCTAAGTAAAAAACAGATGCCATAATAAGACCACCGATTAATAAACCAATATAACTAATTAATGTTAACATAAAAATATTTCAATTTAATAATATTATATTTTTATATTTTAATAATTATTAAAATATAAAAATATTAAAAATTCATTTCAGCTAATTGAACTTTTTCAACTTGTTTTTTCTTAAGTACTAAGAAAATTTGAGTAATAAAAATAGTAATTAAAAAAACTATTAGACCTTGAACACGAGCTGGGTTTTGTAAAACAATTTCTGTTTCAGATTGTCCAAAACCACCAACATTAGGATTATTTGTTAAAGGTTGATCAACCTTAATATTTTGTCCTTGACTAACAATAATTGTTGGTCCAGTTGGAATTTTTTCTGTTATTTTATCACCGTTTGAAGTTTCAATTATAATACTTGTAGATTTTTTACTTGCATTAATTTCAGTAATTTTTCCAGAAACTGAAGAATTAAAAATATTATTATTACTTTTTGATCCATCAGGATATAATTGTCCACGACCTCTATTACCACCTAAATAAATAGGATATTTTAAATAATTAACATCTTTATCTTTAGCTGGATCCGGAGAAAGAATAGGAACAACCATTTGACTATAATCTTTACCCGGTACAGGACCAGCAACTAAAATATTTGATTGATTATCACTATAAGGTTGATAATATAATTGACCAACTTTTGTTTTCATTTCCTCTGGAATTCTATCAGTTGGTGCTAAAGAAAAACCGTCTGGTAATATTAAAACCATACCTACATTCAAATCACCTTTTTTACCATTTGATTGAACTTGTTGCATTGATTTATCATATGGGATTTTAATAGAAGCTTCAAAAATACTATCAGGTAATACTGCTTGAGGTACTTCAATTTCTACTGGTTTTTGAGCTAAATGACAATTCGCACATACAATACGTCCATTTGGTTCACGCGGATTTTGGTAATTTTGTTGAGCAAATATAGGATAAGCTTTTGCTATTTGGTCATACGTAAAAAAATTTAATGTAAATAAAAATAAAAAAACTAAATTTTTTGTTTTTATCATAAAAATAATAAAATAAAAATTAATTAGTAGTTATAAAATATCTTTTAAACTACTATTTATTTCCTTTTATTTTAAATTATTTAATTAAAAATAATTTAAAATTACATTTTATTTTTATATAAAAATAAAAAATAAGTAAAGGCCTTTATATAAAAAAGTTTTTATTTTAAAAATTTCTTCTCATTAATTATTATAATTAATTAGTTGATAAAAAACAAAACTTATATTTAGTTATTTCTAAAACAATAATATTTTAATGATAATTTATTTAATTCAAAATCATAAAAACGCTCATTACATAATATATAATAAATTAAATAATCAACAAATTCACTATTTGATTCTAATAAATTAAAACAATTAAAAGTTAAATTAAAAATTAAATTTGAAATTAAAATATAATATTCAATTATTAAAATATTATTCCAATTTATTTCAGATTCAAAAACTTTGTTTAGAAAATTATAATTATTAACTTGATTTGAATTTACAAATTTATTATTATCATCAATAATATAATTATTATTAATTAAAAAATTATTTGAATTATTATTATAATTATTAGAAAAATAATAATATTTTGAAGATTGTTTAAGTAATAAATTTAAACAGTTTACTTTTTTAGATTTTTTAAATGACCAATGCATAATATTAGTATTTTTTAATTTTAAATTGGGTTCCCACCAATAAGGTATTACAGACCAAAAATTAAAATTTTGTGAATTAAAATTTAACGATACTTTTTTATTTAATAAAAAAGATTTATCAAATTTATTAATTAATAAATATAATTGTTTTGTATCATAATGGTTTTTAATTATTTGTTTATTATTTTGTTTAAAAGAACTTTTTGAATTTTGAATAAAGACTTTTTTTAATAAATTTGATTTTAATGTTTTATAAAAATCATTTTTATTAATCATAATATTTAATAACCAACTAAGTTCTTTTAAATCATCAATAGCAAAATTTGAAGAATTTTTTGAGTTAGTATCTAGTAACATTTTAATTTCAGATATTTTTCCATTAATAATAAAAAATAAATAATTTTCAAAATCTTCTTTATTAATTAATTTTTTTATAGAATTTTCTATAAATAATTTTTTTTTTGTTTTAGAACTTAACTTATTTTTAACTGACCATAAGTTTATAGTATTAAAATTGGAAATCGGTTTTTTTAATGTAGCTAAAATTAAAGCTTTTCCTCCAATATAATAAGATACTCTATTTATAAAAGATGAATCACTAAATATAAGTCGTTGAATTCTAGTTTGTTTTTTTAAACTTACTTTATTATATAAAGCAAAATAATTTTCTGTATTTAAATATTTTTTTATATTATTAAAATTTTTTTCAATAAATTCGTTAGTTAAAGTTTTATTTAATGAAAAAATTTTATTATTTTCGTAATAAAATTTTTTATTACTTATTAAAACTATATTATTTGTTAATTTAAAATTATAATTAATTATTTTATATTTTAATAAATTATTATATTTAAAACTTATAAATTTTTTATCAAGTACTAAATTATTAGTGAGATTTAATGTATTAATTTTTTTATTAAAATAATATAATTTATAACATAAGATATTTTTGGAATAATTATAAAATAAATTAACTGATAAAGTTAAAGGATTATTTATAATATATGTTGAAAATAATAATATTCGAGAACTAAATATATTGACTTTAAATAATCGATTAATATATTTATTAAATTTATTTATAAAATAGTCCTTTTGTTTTTTATTAATTATTAATTTATTAATATTACTTTTTTTATTTAGTAAATATAAAGATCTAATAAATTTTCTATTTTTTTTATAAAAAATAGTTCTTGATATTTGCTTTAATGGACTTATTTTATTTTCTTGTATTTTTAAACCCAGCCATTTTTTTTGTATATTAGTCGTTTTTATAAAATTAAATTTTTTATAATTTAAAATAAATTTTGAAAAATCAAACAAACTTATCAATTTTATTTGATTAAAATAATTATAATTTATCATTAACGAATTTATTAAAATTCCTAATTCATAAGATTTATATTTAAACGAATTATTTCTAAATTTAATAATTTGAATTCCATATTCAATTTCTTCAAACTCAGGTATTAATTTTTTTGTAATATTAAAACTAGGATATTCAACTAATTTTGAATTTTTTTCTTTTTTTAAATTAATATAGTTATAAATTGTTTTCAATAATGATATATTTAATGAAGAAGATAAATCAGCTGCACTTAAACCTGTTGTTTGATTTGCAAAAAACTCCCAATTAATATTATTATTTTTATTTTTTGAATAAAACTTTAATAATTCAAAACGTTTTTGTTTTCCTGGAAGATCTATATAAACAATTTTACTTAATCTACCAGGTCTAGTTAATGCCGGATCTAGCGTTTTTGGTCGGTTAGTAGCCCCTATAATAACAAGATCACAACGATCTTTTAAACCATCTAATTCGCATAGAAGCTGTGTAAGCATTGATAATGATTTACTATTTAATTGGCTACTATTAGAGTTTGTTTTTAAATCTAAAGAATCATTATTTTTAATATAATTAAATTTATTAAAACTTAAATTATTATTAATTATATAATCTGATTTATTAAAATTTATTGAATTTATATTAATTTTATTATTGGATAAAAAATAATAGGAATTTGTTGTAGAAGAATTTATTAATATTTTTTTACGGTAATCAACCAAAACATCTTTTCTATTTTGACCAACACTATCTATTTCGTCTAAAAATAAAATACAAGGTGATATTTTTTTTGCTCTTTTAAATAAATTTTTTAATTCTAAAGCACCTTTTGCATTTTCTGATATGGTATCATTTGATGAACTAAACTTTGATAATTTTTCACCAGATTCTAAAACAATAGGTACTTCAGCTTCACCCGATAATGCTTTAACTAAAACTGTTTTTCCAGTTCCAGGAGGACCTACTAATAAAAATCCTTTAATATAAATTTTATTTTGTAAATTTTTAATTGAAAAATTATTTTTTGAATTTATTTTTTTATAGTTTGGGTATAACAAATAAAATGGGTTATTAATAAAATTTAAAAGTGAGTTTTTTTGTTTACTGTTAAATATAATAAATGAATTTTTATATTTTTTATTCTTACTAGATAAAAAAAAACTTTTTTGATTAAATAAACTCTGATTAAAATTAAAATCAGGTTTTTTTATATTAAAATTCGACTGCATACCAAATTTTGAATTTCTTAATAATAAAATTGTTTGATTAAATTCTTGTAAAAAAAATTTACCACCAACTAAATTATTAAATTTTATTTTTTTTGATTTAATAGTTTTCCCTACCTCTATTTTTAAATTAATTAATGCGTCAAATTCAAAATTATTAAAAAATGTTTTAAAAGCAGTTAAAAAAGATTCACCATAATTTTCTTTTAAATTATTAATCAAATTTAAAAATATTACTAAAAAACTTATTTGTGTTAAAAGAGACCATTGTTTAAAACTTACAAGTTCATATAAATCAGTATTAAATAAATTATTAAAATTTTTAATAAAATTAGAATAATAACTATTAAAATTATTATAATTTTTATTATATTTAAAATAACTTTTATAACTTATTGGAACTAAAGGAATTTCATTAAAATCACAAACTTCTAATAAATAATTATTATTATTATTATCATAATAATCTATTTTTATTTGTAAATTTTTTTTCAAATTATAATTATGTTTTTTATTAACTAATAATGAATGAAAATAATTATTATTATTTAATAATAAATCTTCTTTTATAGGATATTGCCAGGAAAATGGGGATTGTGAATCGAGTCTCTGTTTACTATAAATTAAAGAAAGATTAGGTTGATAATTAGATTTATCAATTTCCATAGTTTCTAAATGTTTAGTTTTATTATGACTAAAACCTAATCCAAAATCCATTTTTTTATTACCAAAAAAATTTAAATTTTTTGTTAAATTTTTTTTATTTTTTAAATATATATTATTTTTTTTATTTAAATTTAATTCTTCTATATTAAAGCTTATTGAACTTTTTTTACTATATAAAAAAAATAAATTATTAGAAAATTTTTTAAATTTATTATAAATTAAATTTTTTGGTCCTTTTATTTGTATAAATGAATTATTAAATAATAAATCTAATTGATTAATAAAAATTATATTTTTTTTTTGAATATCTGGATATAAATAACCGGAAACTTTTCTTTTTAATAAACTAGACTCTGATTCAGAAATTTTATTTTTTAATAAAGTTATATTTTTAGAATCAGTATTCTTAAAATTACCTCTAATTAATTTTTCTTCATTTAAATTTTTTAATAAATAATCATTTTTATTGTTAAAAATAAAGGACATTATATTATAGCTATAAAAAGGTGTATTTATTTTTGATTTATTGTTTTGCATTAATAATTCTAAATAATAATAAAATTCTCTTTCAAAATAATATAAAAATGAATATTTTTTATTTCTAGGTATTTTTGTTAAATAAGACCCAAAATATGAAAAATTTGACTGCTGGTTTTTTATTTTTAAACTTGAATATTTGATATTTTTATCATTTATTTTATTAATAAAATAATTTTTTTTTTTTATTATTGTATTTTTATTTTCTCTAGATTGAATAGAAATAGGAATTTTAACTTTATTTTTTAGTATTTTATTATTTTCTACTATATATTTTTTAAAAAAAAATGTTGGTTTATATTTTAAAAATAAAGGTAACGTTTCTTCTAAATTATTTAAATTATTACTATTTAAATTTCTATTATGTTTTATAAATTTATTATAATAAATAAAATTGTCATTTTTAGTACTACCTAAATTTTTTAAATCTTTACGAATTAAATTTTTCCAATTAGGTTCTTTTTTATTTTTTAATATATTAATAAATTTATTATTATTTAAAATAATAGTTTTTGTTTGTTTATTAAATAAACTAGTTTTAGTTATTATAAAATCATAAAAACTAGTTGACGACTTATTATTATCAAAATCATTTATTTGATATTTTAAAAAATTTTTAAATAAGAAAAGTTTATTATAAATTTTATAATGAAAAAATCTAAAATTATGAATATTATAAGTTACTTTTTTATTGCCTATTTCAAAATCTAGTACATTATTTTTTTTTTCAATTATAGTTTTAAAATTATTTTTTTTTAGTAAATTATTTTTTTTTAGTAAAGTTAATTTTTTATAATAAAATAAATTATTAAATAAAGGTTGTGTTAAATATAAATTTTTATTTTTACGCTTCGAAAAATCAGTGGCGTAAAAATTATTTTTTTTTAGATTAATATTATTATCATAATTAGTATAAGGATAAAATATACTATTCAATTTTAATGGAATATTATCTAACTCATACAATGAATGCTGCCAATATTTTAAATTTAAAAAATCATTAGTTTTAAAATAATTGTTTTTAACAATAACATTATTGTTATTATTTTTATTATCTAATGATAAAAAATTATTTTCATTAAAAAGGTCGGGTTTAAAAAATACGTTAAACTTACGACCACTAATAAAATATTTATTTAAGTTTTTATTTTTTTCTATATCACTATTACTAATATTTAATTCTATTTTATTTGGGAGATTATTATATGTACTAATATAAAATTTATTATTATATAAGTTTGAATTAAAAGAAATAAAAACTGAACTATCGAAATAACTTAATTGTTTTAAATTATTCCAATTAATTTTTTTAAAATACTCTGTATAATTGAATGTTTCCCAAGTTAAATGTGATAAATTTGTTTTATTAAAAGTATTTAAACCTGGTAATGTTTTATAAAAAAAAGATTCAAAATTATTAATATTAGTAGATAAAAACTTTTGTTTATCTAATGTATAACCTAATAAAGGTAATAATATAATAAAAAATAAATTTGAAGGGAAATTAGTAAAATCGTTTTTAAAACGTTTTTTTGAAAAAATTAATAAATTATAAATAATTGATAATTGTTTCAATAACTGTAATACTTTAAATTTTTTATCTTTGTAAATTTTTTTATTTTTATTATAACTTACTAAATTTTTTTTGTTTTTTTGTTTCATTGTTAATTATAAATTAAATAAAGTAATATAAAACTAAACTTTATTATATTAAATAATTAGTATTTAATATAATAAAGTTTAGTTTTATATTTAACTTTAATAATGTTATTAATATTATTAAAGTTAAATAACGAAAGAATTTAAAACTCCTAAAGCAAAAACTAATAAAACCCAAATTCCAACACCAGAAAAGACAACACGTTTATTTTCAGTCCAACCGTTTGGTGATGCAAAAATAACAGGTACACCAACTACAAGAATAAAAGATAATGCAACAAAAGCAAAAAGTGTTAATTGGAAAATAAAAGTCATAAAAGAAATAGATTTTTTTTATTAATAACTTTTTTTTATTAAAAAAAAAGTTAGTAAAATATTTTAATTTTTGAATTCAAATTTTTTTATAGATAATTATATTACTTATATATTAATATTTCAAATATTAATATATAAGTAATATAATTATCTATATAATTATATTAATTATATAAATTGGGTTACCTGGGATTTGAACCCAGAACAAATCGATTAAAAGCCGAACACTCTACCATTGAGCTAGCAACCCTTTTAAAATAATATTTACTTATTTATTATTATATTATATTTTTAATTAAAATTCAAATTATATTGACAAAATGTTATTATATCTATTATTATATATATATAAAGGGTCGATGCCCGAGTGGTTAATGGGGGCGGATTGTAACTCCGCTGGTTATACCTACGCTGGTTCGAATCCAGCTCGGCTCATTATTTTATTAGTAATTATTAAAAACTATTTTTTAACTTTACTTATATAAATGAAATATATATTATATATATATATTTATACATATATATGTATAAATTTCATTTTGGTGGTATAGCCAAGTGGTAAGGCAATGGATTGCAAATCCTTTATTCCCCAGTTCGAATCTGGGTACCACCTATTAATAATAAAAATTTATATATTTTATAAAGAGGGTTGTTTACTTAGTAGTTATAATTTTATATATGTTTTACTTTCTCTACCTTTTTTTATAATATTAAAAGTCTTTTCAATATATTAAATTGTTTTAATAATAACTTGCAGAATTCATAAAAATTAATGTAGATAATACTTATTAGATCTTAATTATAATATTTTTTTATTTAATATTAAAAAGACTTGACAAATAATTCCTATTTTTTTATAATAAGTCTAGCAAAAAATATTTTAAAACTAATCTAATTAAAAGTAATATTTAAATACGATTAGTTATTTTTTGACGTATTAAGAATAAAATAAATATCTTAATAGAAATCAAATATATCGTATATTAATAAAATTATATTACTAAAATTGTCAAAAACTACTAAAAAAGAATAAGTTATTGACAAAAGATATTATATCTAATATATTATAGAATATACTAGAGATAATAAATATTGGCCCCCATCGTCTAGAGGCCCAGGACATCTCCCTTTCACGGAGGAAACGGGGATTCGAATTCCCCTGGGGGTAGTTAAATAAAGAATACTATAATAAACATATAGGATAATACTATAATACACATATATAATTATTCTATATTTATTATAAATAAATAAATAAATACATATATACATACATATAAATTATGATTTTAGCGGGAGTAGGATTCGAACCTACGACCTCAAGGTTATGAGCCTTGCGAGCTACCAGACTACTCTATCCCGCGAATATAAATTTTTATAATTTAATATTATAACTATATTATTCATTAATAAACTCGTTGTCAATATCTGGGGTAGAAGGATTCGAACCTACGAATGTCGGGACCAAAACCCGATGTCTTACCACTTGACGATACCCCATTATTGTTCTTTATAATATTATATAATATAATAATATTATAAAGAAAAACAAATGATTATTAAATAATTTATTATTTAATAATCATTTTAGGAATAAATAAATGAATGAATATTATAATGTATCAATAGCATCAAATTCAAATTTAATTTCTTTCCATACTTCACAAGCTGCAGCTAATTCAGGACTCCATTTACAAGCAGCACGAATTACATCACCGCCTTCAGACGCTAAATCACGCCCTTCGTTTCGGGCTTGTGTACAAGCTTCTAAAGCTACACGGTTTGCAGCGGCTCCTGGAGCGTTACCCCAAGGGTGTCCTAATGTACCACCACCGAATTGTAAACATGCATCATCACCAAAGATTTCAACTAATGCAGGCATGTGCCACACGTGAATACCACCTGACGCTACAGGCATTGTACCAGGTAAACTAACCCAATCTTGAGTAAAGTAAATACCACGACTACGATCTTTTTCAATGTAGTCATCACGCATTAAGTCAACGAAACCTAAAGTAATTTCACGTTCACCTTCTAATTTACCTACTACTGTTCCTGAGTGTAAGTGGTCACCACCTGACATACGTAAAATTTTCGCTAATACTCGGAAGTGAATACCGTGATTACGTTGACGATCAATAACAGCGTGCATAGCACGGTGAATATGTAATAATAATCCACTAGCACGACAGAAACGAGATAATGAAGTGTTAGCTGTAAAACCACCAGTAATATAGTCATGCATAACAATTGGAACACCTAAATCTTTAGCAAATTGACCACGTTCCATCATTTCTTCACATGTACCTGCTGTTGCATTTAAGTAATGTCCTTTCACCTCACCAGTTTCAGATTGAGATTTATAAATTGCTTCAGCAACAAATAAGAAACGATCACGCCAACGCATGAAAGGTTGTGAGTTTACGTTTTCATCATCTTTTGTAAAATCAAGACCGCCTCGTAAACATTCATAAACAGCACGTCCATAGTTTTTAGCTGAAAGACCTAATTTTGGTTTAATTGTACAACCTAATAAACCACGACCGTATTTGTTTAATTTATCACGTTCAACTTGGATACCATGAGGTGGACCTTGGAATGTTTTAACATAAGCTGGTGGAATACGTAAATCTTCTAAACGTAAAGCACGTAAAGCTTTAAAACCAAAAACGTTACCTACAATTGAAGTAAATAAGTTTGTAACTGATCCTTCTTCAAATAAGTCTAAAGGATAAGCAATATAAGCGATATATTGATCGTCTTCTCCTAATGGTTCAATATCGTAACAACGACCTTTATAACGATCTAACGATGTTAAACCATCAGTCCATACAGTTGTCCAAGTACCTGTTGATGATTCAGCAGCAACAGCTGCACCTGCTTCTTCTGCTGGTACTCCTGGTTGAGGAGTCATACGAAACGCTGCTAAAATATCAGTATCTTTTACTTGATAATCAGGCGTGTAATAAGTTAAACGGTAATCTTTTACACCAGCTTTAAAGCCAGTACCTGCTTTTGTTTCAGTTTGTGGAGCCATTTTTAATAATTAAAATTTAATAAATTGACCATTCGATCTGCCCAAATGTTTTATAATTAAATATATAAACATAATTATATAGTTAATTATTAATTTAGCAAATATTAAATAAATTTATTTAATATTTGCTAAATTAATAGCTTTTACAACTTGCTTTACTGCTTTATTTTTCCAATTTGTTTTACGTTTATTTTTTTTTGATTTTGAAGTTCTTTTTTTTGGTACTGCCATTTTAATCTCTTATTATTAATATATATTAAAATTATTAGTTAATAAATTAATTTATTAACTAATAATTTTAATATATATTAATAATATATATATGTCAATTTAAAATATTATATTATAAAGTTGTATTAAAAAACCTTATCAGCAAAAGCAGTCGTACTCCAAACTATGCAACAATATACAAATTTTTAGGTCCCGCGATAATAGGTGAAACTGTCCTATTTAATATAATTTTTCAGGTAGGGAGAAGGAGAACAGGACAAATAATTAAATTACAGTTGCATATATTGAAACCATTATAATAGGCGGCGTAAAAATAAAAGCCTACACATTAGATATTAGAATAGTAGATACGATTTACTTATAAAGAGCTGGTGAGGTTATTCCTAAAGTTAACGCTGTTAATTTATAAAATTTTATTTTAGAGATTCAAAAACTGTGCCCCTAAGGCTAAGTCTTTTGTGTTTTATGTATGCGAATGAATTTATGAGTGCACCTACAGGAACTCTGGGATTGGAATTGAATGCATACCAATCAATATACCAGTCTCTAAAAAGAGAAACTCTCTTTTCCATCAAGAATTACTTTAGAGGAAACAATTTAGCCCCTTTTCCAGATAACGCCATAGCGTTCATAAATCCTAATCTTTCTTTTTTTGAAAACCGCCTAAAAGAAAAAGGAAAAGGACCCAATATGTACGCGGATATAGCAAGGCCTTTAGAAAATGATTATTTGACGAGAAAAAAGGAGATGCTATTCTTAACAGCCAAGGAAATATTAGAAAGAAAAATGGCTACCTGTAAGGATGAATAGTTTAAATGAGTCGACACCTCCACAAGGGGGGACATACACAGAAAATGAGGTTTTTATTAACCTTAAAGGCTTACTTAAATATCCTTTCTAATCTATGATAAAAACCAGAAAAGGAGCTTCTTTTAGGGGATTAGAATGGAGATAAAAAGATTCATGGGTACCTTTAAGGGAGTCTTACCTTTTAAGAAAGTATCCTCCTTTTTATGGGAAATGGTTAGGAAAAAACGTGACTTCTGAAGAACCTTGGGTTATAGAAGTTTTACCATCTTATAAGAGTGTAAAAGAGAAATTTGAATTTATACAAATAGACGTTTCTTTTTAAACTGGCGGACTACTATAATTCGAAAAGTTATACTCCTCGTATAAGTTTCACTCATCTTTGATAAGTAATCATTAGAGTGAATCTGGGGTTTATGACGATGGTGGTTTATTATTAAGGGCCTACTTTAGAGGTGATAAAAAAGAAAGTAAACAAAGAGAAACAAATAGTGAAAATACAATAGCAGTTTACAAGAAAAAAATAAATATACCGTTGATTTAGACAGTATTAGTTCTATCGAAAAAGGGCAAAAAGATTTAAAACCTTTAAGATCCTCAGAAGAAGTTAAATTGAGACTGGAAAATTTCTTTAAAGAAGCTGGCTTGCTAGACCTTTATGTAAAAGAGGAGTCTTATGAGTTAGAGGACAGTAATATATAGTATTAAGTGGTTTAGCGTCACGAAATAATACTTACACGTCACGCGGGAGGCTCTACACGTCACAGATCTTTGGCTACATATCGCGATAAGGGTCTGTGATACTATGTCTTAAACTTTTATAAATATCAGGATATTAAATTATATTATTGTTATTAAACCCCACTAGTATTACTATATCGGAATATTTAATACATAGGTATACCTAGTTTGACAAGGCTTTTTTATAAGGCTATATTAGTAGTATACTTTTTTTTATTGTTTTTTTTGGAAATCTAAAAATGAATAAAAAATATTATTATAGATAATTTATTATCTATAAATTCTTATTTGTAAAACTATAATAGATAATATTATATGTTTAATAAATAATGTTTTTATATTTAGTAATTTATATTAAAGAAGAATAAAATCAAAATATATTTATATAAATAATTATTATATTACAAATTATTTTATATTCTAATAATTATTTTATATAATTAAATTAAATATTAAAAATAATAACCTATTAAATAGTATTTAATTATTATTAATTAAAATCAATATGTCTGAAAAAATTGAATTAGAAAGTCGTCCTGTTTTTCCTTTTACATCTATAGTTGGACAAGAAGAAATGAAATTATCATTAATATTAAATGTAATTGATCCAAAAATTGGAGGTGTTATGGTAATGGGAGATAGGGGTACAGGTAAATCAACAACTGTACGTGCTTTAAGCGATTTATTACCAGATATGAAGGTTGTTGCAAATGATCCATTTAATTCAGATCCAAGTGATCCTGAATTAATGAGTGAAGAAATTGCTAATAAAATAAAAAATAATAAAAAATTAGAAATAGAAACTAAAAAAATTCCAATGATTGATTTACCACTAGGGGCTACAGAAGATAGAGTTTGTGGTACAATTGATATGGAAAAAGCTTTAACAGAAGGAATAAAAGCTTTTGAACCCGGATTATTAGCATCAGCAAATAGAGGTATTTTATATGTTGATGAAGTTAATTTATTAGATGATCATTTAGTTGATGTTCTATTAGATTCAGCAGCATCAGGATGGAATACAGTTGAACGTGAAGGTATATCCATTAGTCATCCAGCTCGTTTTATTCTTGTTGGTTCAGGTAATCCTGAAGAAGGTGAACTAAGACCGCAGTTATTAGATCGATTTGGTATGCATGCTGAAATTCGAACTGTTAAAGAGCCTGATTTACGTGTACAAATTGTTGAACAACGTTCAGCTTTTGATTCAGATCCTATTGAATTTAGAAATAGTTATAATGAATCACAAAAAACATTAAGTGAAAAAATTGTTAAAGCTCGCGCATTATTAAAAGAAGTAGATTTAAATTATGAATTTCGTATAAAAATTTCACAAATATGTTCTGAATTAAACGTTGATGGTTTAAGAGGTGATATTGTAACAAATAGAGCTGCGAAAGCATTGACTGCTTTTGAAGGTCGTAATGAAGTAACTGCTCAAGATATTTTTAGAGTTATACCATTATGTTTAAGACATCGTTTACGTAAGGATCCTTTAGAAACAATTGATTCTGGTGATAAAGTTCGTGATATTTTTAAAAAAACTTTTAGTTAATTATTAATAATTATTTTTGAATTCAAGATAACACTATTTTTATTATTATTATGAGGGAATTTTTAATGAAAAATTTTTTAACATATCTTTCAACTGCACCTGTTATTGCTTTCGCCTGGATTAGTTTTACTGCTGGTTTATTAATCGAAGTTAACCGTTTTTTCCCTGATCCTTTAGTTTTTTCATTTTAATTTTTTTTAATTACTAACCTTATTCTTTTTATAATAAATTACTAACCTTATTCTTTTTCTAATATATTAGAAAAAGAATAAGGTTAGTAAGTTTATATTATTAAAAGATAGTTAAGTTTTTATAAAGAAACTGGGTTAAAAAATAAAGTTTTAGTGGAAAGATCTTGTATTGTGGTTTCGGACACATTATAAAGGGGGAATTTAAGTGTAAGATCATTTTTCAAACCCTTAACTGGAAAGGAATGTAAGCTTTTTGAGTTTCACTTTAGCAAATGCATCGAATCTGGTGCTAATTTAAAGGATGAAGGGTATCGTTTAATTTGTGAAGGTTTAGCAAGATTAAATTTCACAAATGATCATAATGAACTGTACCATTTGTCACCAAATATCGGTGGTATTATTGATTTTATTCTCTGGTTTGAGACAAAGGAAAATCCTATTATAATAAGAGAATATACACCCTTCGGCTCTACTTAGCTTTTAACCCTTCAAAGAAGTCTACTGAAGAAACTTCTGTTGAAAGATGTTACGATATTGTTATTCGATTTACAAAGAATACTATCTTACAGTCGCATTCTATTCCTATGGTTTTCGTTTTCGTTTTCTCAAATGAGGCTTTCTTTACTAGAGTTTTAAACTTGTTTATAGTAAATTTACTATAAACAAAAATTACACGTCTTGTAGGACTCGAACCCACGACCCTTGGTTTTGGAAACCAATGTTCTACCAACTGAACTAAAGACGTTATAGTTTTATAAAATATTAATTTTATTTTATTTTATTAAAAAAATTAAAAAAAGCTATTGTATTAAAAATAATTTACTCCCTCTTTTTTATTAATTATATTTTTTTTATATAATTAATAAAAAAAAACTTTAGTAACTTTATAATTTTTTTAATTATTTTTTTTTTTTATAATTTATTATTTTAATAAATAAAGGGGTTACATTTTTATTTATTTTTAAAAATAAATAAAAAAATTTTCAAAGGAGAAAACATGACTCGAGTAAAACGTGGATTTGTTGCTCGTAAAAGACGTAAAAAAGTATTAAAAATAACAAAAGGGTTTCGTGGAAGTAGTTCTATACTTTTCCGTTCTGCAAATCAAAGAAAAATGAAAGCTTTAATGTTTTCATATCGTGATAGACGTAAACGAAAAAATAATTTAAGAAATTTATGGATTTCGCGTATTAATATAACAAGTCGTTTATATGGTTTAAACTATAATCAATTTATTTATAAATTAAAACAATTAAATATTAATATAAATCGTAAATGGTTGGCTCAATTAGCTGTACGAGATCAAGAAACATTTTATGAATTAATTAAACAAGTTAAAATATAGAAAAATTTATGAAAAAAAAATATAATTTTAAGAAACAAATAAAAAAAACCATAAATATTCCAATCACAATTTATAAAAAAAATAGTAATAAATCTTTCGTTCAAGGAACAATTGATTATAAAAATTTACAATTACTAAGACAGTTTATTAGTTTTGAAGGTAAAATTTTACCAAGATATTTAACTGGATTAACTGCAAAAGAACAAAGGAAAATTGCAAACGCAATTAAAACTGCTCGTGTTGCTGGTTTATTACCATTTATAAATCAATAAATAAAAAGGAGATTATATGAGTAAATATCGAGGACCTCGTTTAAGATTAGTTCGTAAATTAGGTAATTTACCTGGATTAACAACTAAAGATTCAAATAAAGTTAATACACCAGGCCAACACGGTCAACCAAAGATGAAATTTTTAAAAAAATTATCACCTTATGGATTACGTTTATTAGAAAAACAAAAATTACGTTTTAATTATAATATTAATGAAAGACAATTAATTGGTTATGTAAAACAAGCAAAAAAATCAAACGGTTCAACGGGTGAAATTTTATTAACTTTATTAGAAATGCGGTTAGATAACATTGTTTATCGTTTAGGTATGGCGCCGTCCATTTTAGCGGCTAGACAATTAGTTTCGCACGGGCATATTTTAGTAAACAAAAAAAAAGTTGATATCGCTAGCTATTCATGTAAAATTAAAGATATTATTTCAGTAAAAAATAAACCATCTTCACAAGAATTAGTTAAACAATTAAGCCAAAAATGTGATAATGAATTACCGGATCATTTAAGTTTTAATAAAGAAAATTTAATAGGTGTTGTAAATGGTATTATTAATAGAGATTGGGTCGGTTTAAAAATTAATGAGTTATTAGTTGTTGAATATTATTCACGTAACTAAATTTTTTAAAGGAGTTATTATTAATGATTAAAAATTTTAATAAAATTATTGCAACTGGACGTAGAAAATCTTCTATTGCAACAGTAGAATTAGTCCCAGGTAATGGCCAGTTTATAATTAATAATCAATCTGGTATTAATTATATGCAAGATAATGCTTATTTAATTATGCAAATGCAATCACCTTTAGATTTTCTTGAATTAAAGAATAAATTTGATATTCAAATTACTGTTAAAGGTGGTGGATTAGTAGGTCAAGCAAATGCTATAAAATTAGGTATTTCAAAAGCTTTGTGTTTATTTCAAAACAATTATAGACCTTCGTTAAAATTAAAAGGTTTTTTAACTCGAGATGCACGAATTAAAGAAAGAAAAAAATATGGATTAAAAAAAGCTAGAAAAGCACCACAATTTTCAAAACGCTAAATATAGAAAAAATTTTAAAATTTATAAACTTAATCTTTTACAATTTTTATTATTATCTATAATAATATTATGGGTAATTAAAAATAACATGTAAGTCGAATTTATTAAATAAGGATAAAAAAATGTCTAAAAATGTAGAACAAATTATTGAACAATTAAAAACATTAACTTTATTAGAATCAACAGAACTAGTTTCTCAAATTGAAGAAGTCTTTGGTGTTGATGCTTCAGCACCTGCGGGAGGTATGATGGTCGCTAATGTTGAAACGGCAGGTGAAGAAGCTGTAGAAGAAAAAACTACTTTTGACGTTCTTGTAGAAGATGTAGCTCAAGATAAACGTGTTGCTGTATTAAAAGTTATTCGTAAACTAACATCATTAGGTTTAGCAGATGCAAAAGCATTTACAACATCTTTACCAAAAGCTTTAAAAGAGGGTGTTTCTAAAGAAGAAGCTGATGAAGCAAAAGAAGCATTAGAAGCAGCAGGTGCAAAAGTAACAATTAATTAAAATTATATTATATAACTAAATCTTGATTTAGTTATATAATAGTTTAAATTTAGGCCCAATCGGACTCGAACCGATGACTTATTGCTTGTAAGGCAACCACTCTACCAACTGAGTTATGGGCCTATATATTAATAATTAAATTATAATATAAATAAAAAAAAAAATCAATATAAAAATAAAAGTGAAAGATTTAAAATAAAATAAATAATATATAAAAAATTATTATTATATGATATTAAAAAAAAATAAAAATAATATTTTGTTAAAATACAATTTATTTTTGAAAAGTAATATTAATAAAAATGATATATTTATTAAAATAAATAATAAATATAAAATAAATTCTTATTATTCAAATATTTATAATCCTTTAATAAATTTTAAAATACCTAATTTTCTTAATTTACAAAGAGAAAGTTTTCAAAGATTTTTAAAAATAGATTTAATTAAAGAATTTAAACAATTAAAAAAAATTACAAACTCAGATCAAACTATTGAAATTTTATTTTATATAGATAAATACAAATTAGTACCACCAAAATGGACTATTAAACAATCTATTTTAAAAAGGAAGACTTATAATTGTCAACTTTTTATTCCATTACAGATAATTAATCATAATACTAAAGAATCTATAATTGATTGGTTATTATTGATGAATTTACCGTTAATGACAAAAAATGGTCATTTTATAATAAACGGCTCTCCTAAAATAATAATGAATCAGATTGTTAGAAGTCCCGGTATTTATTTTCAAAAATTAATAAAGCAAGATCAAGAAATTTTTTATTCTGCAGATTTTATCGCACAACGAGGTACATGGTTAAGGTTAGAAATTGATAGTAAAAATGGTGATATTTGGGCAAAAATGAAAAAGACTCCCAAAATTCCAATATATATTTTTTTACGTTGTTTAGGTATAAGTTTACCTATTTTTAATAATTATTTAAACTCATATAAATTAAATATTCATAATGAATATAATAACTTAAAATTATTAGATAATAAAAATGTTAGTTTACAAAAAAAAAAATTATTATTAGATTATAATAAGAAAAATGAAATCAATTCAAATAGTTATTTAAATTTAGATAAAAATTTCGATGAATTAGTTAAAAAAATTTATTTAAAATCTAAATTACAAGACTCTAATATTAATATTAAAGAAATTGGAAAAAAATTTTTATACGAAAAGTTTCTAAATCCTCGTTTATATAATTTATCAAAACTTGGTAGATTACGTATAAATAAAAAATTAGGCATAAATATATCTGAAAGCCATACTTTATTAACAGCTAAAGATATATTATTTTCTTGTTTTTATTTAATGCAATGTTTAAAAGGTGTTGAAATTCCAACTGATATTGATGATTTACAAAACCGTCAAATAAGATCTTCTGGTAAATTAATCCAAATTCAATTAACAACAGGAATTTTACGTTTTGAAAAAAATATTCGTGATAAATTAATTTTAAATGATAAATTAAATAAACCAACAAATTTTATTTTTGGATATAACAAATTAAAAAATGGATTTTTTGTAAATAAGGGTATCTCCAATTCTATAATATTAGTTAAAAAGGATCAAATTAATATAATAAAAAGACAGTTAGATATTATTAAAAACTCAAATAATATTTATAATATAAAAAAAAATATTTTTTCATATTTTGAATTAATAAAAATAAAAAAATATTTTAATTTATTAAAAAAAACTGAAAAATTTAATATATTAAATAATATTAATAAAAAAAATAATTTATTAGAAATATCAAATAATAAACTAAAAATTGAAAACCAAATATTTAAATTTAAAAATAAACAAAATTTAAATTTAGAAATTATAATAAATTCTAAATTATTTAATAATGTATTAAGAGAATTTTTTAATACAAATCCTTTAGTTCAATTATTAGATCAAACAAATCCATTAGCAGAGATTACTCATAAACGTAGACTTAGTTCCTTAGGACCTGGTGGTATAAGTCGAGATACAGCTGGTATGGCTATTAGGGGTATTCATCCAACCCATTATGGTAGAATTTGTCCTATTGAAACCCCAGAAGGACAAAACGCTGGTTTAGTAAATTCATTTACTATTTATTCATCTTTAAATTCTAAAGGTTTTATTGAAACGCCTTTTTATAAAATGTATAAGGGTTTTATTTTATTAAATCAAGGTTTATTTTTATTTTCTTCTGATCAAGAAAAAAATTTTAATATTGCACCAGGAGATATAAAAAAAAATAAACTTAATTTTTTACCTGGTAAAATAGATATACCTTGTCGTCAATTAAAAGAATTTAAAAGAGTATCTAGAATTAAAATGGATTACATAGCTATAAATTCTATTCAAATGATTTCTATTGCTACGTCTTTGATACCTTTTTTAGAACATAATGATGGAAATAGGGCGTTAATGGGATCAAATATGCAAAGACAGGCAGTACCAATTATAAAACCAACTTTTCCTATTGTAGGTACTGGTTTAGAATCAAATATTATCGCAAATATTAATTATGCAATACAAGCAAAAAACGCTGGTTTAGTAACATATGTTGATGGTAAAAAAATAATTGTTTTAAGTTCTAGAAAAAATATATTTTCAAAATATAAATTAAAAGATTGTAATAAATTTACTTTTAATTATAAATTAAAACAAATTAATAATAAAATTATTATTAATAAAAAATATAAAAATATTAGTAAAAATAAGATTAATTTAAATAAAATAAAAAAAGTTGAAATCAATTTATTTGGATTTAATAAGTTTGTTTATTTAAATGATAATAAATTATATTTCAAAAATTTAAAAATCAATAATTTTTCTTTATTAAATATAAAAAATATTAATAATATTTTTAATTTAAATTTTGAAAATTATAATTTATCACTTTTTGAAATAATTTATTATTATTCAAAAAAAACTAATTATTATAAATCAAAATTTAAACCATTTTTATCAAAAAATAATCTATTTTTATTAAAAAAAGTTAAAAATACAAATCTTATAATTAATTATTCAAATCTAATTATAGAAAAAAGTCCATTAACTTTTTATTTAACTATGAATTTTTTAAATCTATCAAAAATAAATTCAAAAAAAAGAAAACCAAATAAAATAATTTCTCCTACATATTTTAATTTATCATTAAATAAAACAAATTTATCAAAAAATTTTTATTTTAAAAAAGTATTAAATAAAAATTTAATTAAACAATTTATTTTAAAAAGGAACACAAAAAATTTTAGTTATTTTTATACAAAAAAAAATAGCAAAGACAATCGTTTTATAAAAAAAAATATTAATTTAAATAAACAGACATATTTAAATTCATTAATAAAAGTTAATTGTTTTAATTTAAAAAAAAATAATAAGTTAATTATAAATAATAAAAAAAAATTGTATATACATAATTTATTAAAAAAAAAAATAACTCAATCTTTTAATTCAGATTTAACAAATTATTTCAATTTTAAAAATATTTTTTTAAAACTAAAACTAAAACTAAAACTAAAACTAAAACTAAAACTAAAACTAAAACCAAATTTTTCTATTTTAAATTATAACCTTACACATATTAATTTAATAAATAAAAATAAATTATTAAAAGTTAAATTAAATTATAAATGTGATCCTTTTTATAGATCAAATCAAGATACTTATTTAGTTCATAGACCAATTGTTCAACAAGGTCAATGGGTAGAAAGTGGTGATGTTTTAGCTGACAATTCAACAAGTTGTCAAGGCGAACTATCAATTGGTCAAAATCTTTTAATAGGTTATTTACCTTGGGAAGGCTATAATTTTGAAGATGCCGTTTTAATAAATAAAAGATTAGTTTATGATGATATTTTTACAAGTTTACATATTGAGAGATATGAAACTGAAATTAGAGATACTCAGTTTGGACCTGAAGAACTTACATCTAAATTAAATGAAAAAAACTCATTTAACTATTTAAATGATAATGGTATTGTAAAACTAGGAACTTGGGTTGAAGAAGGAGACGTTTTAGTTGGGAAAGTTTCCCCGATTGGACAAAAAAAATTATCAGCATATGAAAAATTACTATATGATATAATTGGAAAATCTATACCAAAAACAAAAGATACTTCATTACGTGTGCCATTAGGAATAAAAGGTCGTATTGTTCATATTGAATTAATAGAAAAAGAAATACCTTCTAATTTTAATACTTTAGATAATAATAATAATTTAGTAAAAAATAATAAAAAAATAATAAAAAATAAAAATTTCTTTATTTATAAATTTTTGAAAAAAAAAAATTTTTATTTAAAAGATAATTTTAGATTTTCAAAATTAAATATAGAAAAGTTAAATTTATTTTTTGAAAACAAATTATTAAAATTAATAAAAACTAATCAAATAAAAAAATATTTTTATTTAAATAGTTTTTATAATTTTTATTATAAAACAAATTATATAACTAAAAAAAATAAAAAAAAATTAAAAATATCAACTAATATTGAAAAGTTTTTATTAAAACAAAAAAAGATTAATAGTAAAATTAAATATAAAAAACGAAAAAGGATTTTATTATTCCCCTTTTTTAATATTTTAGAAAAAAATGAATTAAATAATTATGAAAAAATAAAATATTTAAAAATTTTTCATAACTCATTCTTATTAAATAAATTAAAAAATAGAGATTTCTTTAATAAAAAAATTTTCTATTTTTTAAAAAATAAAAATCCTAATTTTATTATAACGTCTTTATATAATTTTATTTTTAAAATTGGATTTAAAAAAAGTAATTATTTATTATCAAATTTAAAGTATGATATTAAAAAAAAACATAATCAAATAAAAAAAATAACAAAAGTACATGTATATATTGCTCAGAAAAGAAAAATTCAAGTAGGTGATAAAATAGCTGGACGACATGGAAATAAAGGAATAATTTCGAATATTTTATCGTCTGAAGATATGCCTTATTTACCTGATGGTTCACCATTAGATTTAGTTTTAAACCCATTAGGAGTTCCTTCACGTATGAACGTAGGACAAATTTTTGAATGTTTATTAGGGTTAGCGGGAACATATTTAGGTCAATGTTATAAAATACAACCATTTGATGAAATATATGGTTCTGAAGCATCAAGAAGTTTGGTATATTCAAAATTATATGAAGCACGTATTAAAACAGGACAATATTGGTTATTTAACCCGAATTTTCCAGGTAAAATACGCCTATTTGATGGTCGTACGGGTGATTGTTTCGAACAACCAAGTACAGTTGGTAAAGCTTATATTTTAAAATTAATTCATCAAGTAGATGAAAAAATTCATGCCCGTTCAACTGGTCCTTATTCTTTAATTACTCAACAACCATTAAGAGGTAGATCAAAACAAGGTGGTCAAAGAGTAGGTGAAATGGAAGTTTGGGCTTTAGAAGGATTTGGGGCTTCTTATATTTTACAAGAATTATTAACGATAAAATCAGATGATATTGAAGGAAGAAATAAATTAACAAAATCAATTCTTAATAATAAGTCAATTAAATGTGGAACACCAGAATCTTTTAAAGTTTTAATTCGAGAGTTACAGGCTCTTTGTTTAGATATTTCTATTTATAAGATAGCATCTACAGGTAAACCTGAAAAAATAGATATAAATTTTTTATAGTAATATAAAAAATTTATATAAAAATAAAAGGGACTTTTTATGAATATAAATTTTTTAATTAATAAATCTAAAAATGATTCTAATTTTTTGAAATTTCAATCTATAAAAATTAGTTTAGCATCTCCTAAAAAAATAAAACAGTGGACACAAATAGACCTCTTAAAGACTACTAAAATTGATACAAATAATAATATAAAAGAAAAATTAAATAAAGGAAAAATTTTAAATCCAAAAACATTTAATTATAAAACATTAAAACCTGAAAAAGGTGGGTTATTTTGTGAGACAATTTTTGGATCATTAAAAGATTTATCAAGTAGAAGATATAAATTAGGTTATATTGAACTCGTTTCCCCCGTAACTCATATATGGTATTTAAAAGGTTCTATAAGTTATATTTCTATTATTTTAAATTTTAAAAGAAAAAACTTAGAATCTATTGCATATTGTCTAGAATTTTTATCAACTCAAGTAAAATCTTTTAAACATAATTTAAATTATGTAAATTTTTCTTCTATATTAAAAAATAATTTAATAGGTGATAAATCAATTTTAAATTCATCGATTTTTAATCATAATTATAATTTTTTACTATTAAATAATAATAATAATTTATTTATTAAAAATAGAAATAATATTAAACAAGATTATAAAAAAATTTATAAATTAAAAAAATTTTATAAATTAAAAAATAATATTATTGGTTTAAATAAAAATTGGATTAATAATATAAAATTAAATAATCAGCCAAAAATTATTTTAAGACTAAGTAATCCAATAAATTTAATTATTCATAGTATTTCAAAAAATAATTTTAAATTTAATTTATTAGATTTAAATATTAATAAAAATAATAAAGGTTTATTAAGTTTTAATAAAAATAGTTATAAAGTTAAAAATATAATTCTAAAAAAAAATTCTTATTCTCTTGATTTTCCAATTTTATTATTTAACAATAATAAACTATTACAAAAATTAATTTTAAATAAAAAAAATAGTTTTTTTATCACTACTGGAAATTTAATTAAAATAAATAACTATAAATTGAAAAAAGAAAAAAATAATTTTAATAGATTAGAAAACATTAATTTAATCTATAATATAAAATCGAATAAGAAAACTTATTTTAATAATATAAATATGTTTGTTAATTTTTCTAATTTTCAAGAGTCCCCCTTTAAAGTATTTCAAAGTGGCTATTTTTTTTTTAATATTAATAAAGAAAAATTAATAATTAATAATAATATTTTAAGTCTTTTTATTTTTAATAATTATAGTTTATCGAATTCAAAAAAAATAAATTTTAAAAATTATAAAGATAAGTTAGTAACATTTATTTGGTGGCTTTATTTAAATGATGAAAAAAAAGAATTTAATAGTATGAATTATAAAAATTTTTCTTTGTTAGATAATAATAAATCTGAAATTAAAAATAATTTTTATTTAAAAGATTATAATAAAGAAAATACAAAAAATAAAAATAAGAAGATAAAATATAGTTCAAATATTTTGTCTAATTTTTATGAAACATATTCACAATTTGAAAAAATAAATTTTATAAAAACTAATAAAATATTTAAATTTAAATATACTAAAAAAATTGATATCAAAAAACTTCATGTTACTTTAAGTAAAGTAAAAAATAAAATGAAATATTATAATATGCATATAATTAATAATTTAATTCTATTAGAAAAATATTATAATCAAGATTTTAATAGTATTACTAATAATAATATTAAATTTAAAAATAAACATAAAAAAATATTGAAATCAAAAAAAAATTATGATATTTCTTTTGTATCAGATGTATGTTTTTTTAAAATTATTTCATATAAAAAAAAATTAAAAAAAAATAAAAACCATATAACAAAAATAAATGAATATTGTTTTTCTATAATTAGGTTTCAAATTTTATTAAAAAATTTATATTCTGAATATGAGTTTAATTTTATTAATAATTCAAATTTTTATATTAATAATAAATCAAATAAATTATCTTTAAATTATGATTTATTTAAAAATAAAAACAGTAGACTTGAAAATAATTTTAATTTTAGTAACTTTGATTTAGATGAAAAAAAACAAGTTGAATTTGATAATATTACGATCAAAGATATACAATTAGAAAAACTAGAAGAGCCTAATTTATTATTATTAAATTTTCATAGAAATTTAGAAGACCAAAAATCAGATTTAGTTAATATTAAATTTAAAAATAAATTAAAAAATCAGTTATTTAATCAATTTTATTTAAATAAAAAAAATAAAAAAGAAATTTTTAATTTTTATTTTATTCCTAGATATTTTAAAATTAATAAAAATAAATTAAACTTGAATAATTCTATTATTTTAAATAATTTGGATTATTCAAATTTTTACTATAATAATAAATCTAATATTAAATCAAATTTAAAAAATCCATTAGGTAATAATAAATTTCGTAAATTTATAACTTCGATATTATTTACAACAATTCAAAAAAGTTTAATTATTTGTAAAATTAAATTATTTAAAAAACTTTTAATTTCAAAATGTGATTTAATAGAAAATTATAATAATATTAATAATTATGAAGAAAATGATTATAAAAAATTAATTTATAATGAAAAAAAACAATTGATTGCATTTTTTTTTAGTAATTATGGTGCATTAACAGAATTAGTTGCAGTTTCACCAAAACCAAAAAGTGATATAGAAACTAATTCACAAAACAATATAAGTAATGAAGTAATAAATAATAAATCAGTTGTTTCATTAAATTCAAATAAAAACGATGGTATAAAAAAATTCTTTGATATATATGATCTAGAAGAAGAAAAAATAATAAGTTTAAGACATCCTGATCCTGTGTGGTTGAATAAATTAAATAATAACTTAAATTTTTTTTCTTTTATTTGGTTAGATAAAAAATATTTAATTACTTTACAAAAAGAAACAAACAATTTTGATTTAAAAATATGCCTTAATATTTTACAAAAAGATTTTAAATATTTATTAAAAAATTCTAAAAAAAATAGTTTTTTTAATGAACTATTACTAGATGTAAAAGAAAATAGTTTTTATAAAAAAACAAATAAGTTATTAAATATAAATGAAAGTTTTATAAATAATGATTTGTATATTTCTAAAAATATAGTATTGCAAAAAATAATTTCTTTTTTTGGTATTTATGATAATTTATTCATTAATTTCTCTTATGATTTTAAATATAAAAATAATGCTAGCTATAACAATATGGAATTAATATTGAATACAATTGAAATAGAAGATGTTTTTTCGAGTACTTATATATATATTAAAAATATTATTTGGCATTCTAAACTAAAAGAATTATTTTTTTTAAATAATAAAATTCAAATAAAAGAAAAAGATTTTATTTATGAACAATATTTATGTTTTGATTATTTAAAAACTGGTTTAATAACATCTTCTAATAAATTAAACAATAGTTTAGATTATTTTACTTTTAATAATTTAATAGAACAGTTTATATTTAAAAATCAGTTACACTTTAATAAATATTATATAATAAGCCAATTATTTTTATGGAACAATCAAACTGATTGGGAAACATTTTTATTTTATATTACTAAATCTGCTTCCATAAATGATAAAATTATACCTTGTTATGTTGACCGAAGTATATGTTTTGATCAACCTCAAATAGGGGCTATTGCAATTCAAAATATTTTAAAAACTTTTGATATTAGTTTTCTAAGTTCTAATATTAAAAAAAATATGTCTGAAAAAAAAAACGTTATTTCAAATTCTTCACTAATAAATTTAAATAAAAATAACACAAAAAATTATGATTTTTTATGTTTATATAAAAATCTTAATAGAGTTAAAACTAAAAAATTTATTTCAATTGAATTATTAATTTCTAATATTAAAAATAAAGTTTTAAATTTAAATAAGCAAATAAAATACTATGAAAACTTTTTAAAATTTCGAATATTTTTTAATGATAATACTAGTAATTTTGAACAAAATAAAGAGAAAATAAAATTAAAAAAAAATAGTTTTAAAAATAATAAATTTTTATTAAAATTAAAGGATTATAATAAATTTATTAAAATTTTTAGAAAGGTAGAAACCTTACGTTCATTAAGGGCTACTTATTTTCGTCGTTTAAAATTATTACAACCTTTTTTAAAAAAAGAAGTTAAAGCTGAGTGGATGATTTTAAATGTTATTCCAGTTTTACCTCCTGATTTACGTCCAATTCTTGTTTTAGATAGTCAACAAGTCGCAGTTTCAGATTTAAATAAATTATATCAAAAAGTAATATTTAGAAATGAAAGATTAAAAAGATTATCTAATGATTTTTATTCTTTAAATGTATCTCCAGAAATGAGATATGCACAAAAATTATTACAAGAATCAGTTGATGCTTTACTTGAAAACGGAAAAGGTGATTCTAAATTATTTACTTCATCTAATAATAGGCCTTTAAAATCTTTATCTGATATGGTCAAGGGTAAAAAAGGCCGTTTTCGTCAAAATTTATTAGGAAAAAGGGTTGATTATTCAGGTAGATCTGTTATTGTTGTAGGTCCAAATTTAAAGTTATATGAATGCGGATTACCCCAGGAAATGGCAATTGAATTATTTCAACCTTTTTTAATACGTCAATTATTATTAAAAAAATTTGCCAAAAATTTTATAAATGCTAAAAGGTTAATTAAAAATAAATCTAAGGTTATTTGGACTCTTATTAAATTAATTATGGAAAATCGACCAGTTTTATTAAATCGTGCTCCTACTTTACATAGATTAGGTATACAAGCCTTTAAACCAAAGCTAGTTTCTGGTAGAGCTATTCTATTACATCCATTAGTCTGTTCAGCTTTTAATGCTGATTTTGATGGAGATCAGATGGCTGTTCATGTTCCTATTTTTTATGAAGCTTGTTCTGAAGCTTGGAGATTATTATGTAGCCGTAATAATATTTTGTCTCCTGCTACAGGTGAGCCTATTATTGTTCCTAGTCAAGACATGGTATTAGGTTGTTATTATCTTACAACTTTAGATAAAATAAAAAGAATCAAAAATTTTAATTATTTTAATAATTATTTATTATATAAAATAAATAAAGAAGATAAATTAACAATAATGAATAAAAATTTATTTTTAATTTTTAGTAATATTGATCAGGTTTTTCAATTATTTAATCAAAAATTATTAGAGTTACATACTTTAATTTGGTTAAAATATAATAAGAAAATCGAATTTAATTTAAATTGTCAAAATTGCTTAGAAATTCAAATTGATAAACGTGGTAATATAAGTAAAATTTATTCAGAATATAAGTTATATTATAATTGGCAGTTTAATAAAAATTTAATTTATATTAAAACAACACCAGGTCGTGTATTAATGAATAAACTAATTTTTGAAGTATTATTTTATTAAATTATAGTCCTATTTTATAGGTTAATTAAAATTTAATATATTAATAAAAAATATATTATTATATTTATATATATATAAATTAAAATGATTAAAAATAAAAATATAAATTTTCTTTATTTTAATAAAACGTTTAATAAAAGTAGATTAAAAAAATTAATTTATTGGTCAATAACGTTATTTGGAGAAAAAAAAACCGTTGATTTAGTTGAAATTTTAAAAAAACTAGGTTATTCTTATGCAACAAAAGCTGGTTTATCATTAAGTATTGATGACTTGCAAATTCCATTAACAAAAAATAAATTATTATTTAATACTGAATCTAAATTAAACTATACTAATCAAGATGTTGAAAAAAGTTATTTAACATCTATTGAATATTTTTCTCAAGTAATTGATACGTGGAATAATACTAACGAAATTTTAAAACAGGAAGTAATTAATAATTTTAAAAATAAAGATGTTTTAAATCCAGTTTATATGATGGCTTTTTCTGGAGCTCGCGGTAATATTTCACAAGTTCGTCAATTAGTTGGTATGAGGGGTTTAATGGCTGACCCAAGTGGTCGTATAATTAACTTTCCAATTCAAAGTAATTTTCGTGAAGGTTTGACATTAACTGAATATGTTATTTCATGTTATGGTGCTAGAAAAGGTGTTGTTGACACTGCTTTAAGGACTGCTACTTCTGGTTATCTGACACGTCGATTAGTAGATGTTGCTCAACATGTTATTATTCGTTTATACGATTGTTTAACTTTAAGAGGTATTTATTTATATGATTTAAAAACAAATAATAATAAAAAACTTTTATCATTGAAAAATAGATTAATTGGTCGTGTATTAGCAGAAGACATTTATGATATTTTAATAAAATCAAATACACATAGTTTTTTTAAAGATTCTTCTATTTTAAAAAAACAATCAGAAACTAAAAAAATTGCAATAAGAAATCAAGAAATAACTACGCAACTTATAGATATTTTATTAAAAAGTAAAAAACCAATTTTAGTTCGTTCACCGCTAACCTGTCAAGATAAAAATTATGTTTGTCAACTTTGTTATGGTTGGAGTTTATCTTCTAATCGTTTAGTTTCTTTAGGTGAATCAGTTGGTATTATTGCTGCTCAATCAATTGGAGAACCTGGTACACAATTAACAATGCGTACATTTCATACTGGTGGTGTTTTTTCAGGTCAAAGTTCAAGTGAAATTCGTGCAATGTTTAATGGTTATATTGAATTCCCAAATACAATCAATGGTAAATTTGTTCGAACTACACATGGAAAAATTGCTTTTTTAACAAAGCAAAAAAGTTTTTGTTTATTAAAATCAAAATCTTTAAAAATAAAAAAAATTATTTTACCTCTATTTACATTATTATTTGTTAAACAAGGTCAAAAAGTTTCTAGAAATCAAGTATTAGCAGAACCTATAGGTTTTATAACTGAATTAGAGCAAAGCGTAGATATTTTTCAAACTATATATTCTGAATTTTCTGGTGAAATTCGTTTTAAAAAGAGTAAATCAATTAATTTATTAACTAAAACAGATACAAATTTAAATAAATACGTAAATTCAAAAATTGGTGAATTATGGGTTTTAGCATCTAATAAACAAAATATTTTAAAGCCTTTAAATATTTTTATTAAAGCTGGAGACTTTATTTTTTTTAATAATTTTATTTGTTTATATAATTTAGTTTTTCCAAATAAAAATAATTTTTATTTAAGTAAAAAAAATAAAAATTATTTTAATAATCCTAATTTTAAAAAATTAAAAATTTTTAATTTTTATAATAAAATAAATACTCATAAAATTTTATATTATTCTATTTTAGAATCTAATTTATTTATAAATTATGATTATTTTCAAGTCTCAACTACTTTTAAAAAAAAATTTATTCAAAATAATTTTTCAAAATTATTTATTAAAACTTCTATTAAAAATAAAAAAGTTTATTCAAATATTAATACATATTCTTTTAAATATTCAAATTTTAATAATAATTTTAATAATAATATACAAAAACTAAAAAAAACTTATTTTTTACCTTTTTTTAATAAAAAAAAAAATTCTTATGGTTTTATTTACAAAATATGTATTAATTTAAATTCAATAAATAAAGTAATATTATTTGAAAACTATAATAATAATAATATTTTACCAATAAGTTGTTTTTTATTTTGTAAATTAAACAAACCAAAATTTTTTAAAAAAATAATAAAATATAATTATTTTTATATTTTTAAAACGCCTTTTAATTTCATTTTAACAAATTTATTTAGTATAGAAAATAAAGCAGTTTTGAATGTTTTTGAAAATATAACACTTAATAATTTAAATTTAAAGTACCCGGTTTTATTTAAATTAAAAAATTTAAAATATAACTATTATTTTAATAATGATTATTCAATTAAAAATAATCGATCACAAAAAAATAAAAAGTTTTTTATTTCAAATTTAAAAAGTTTTTCTAAACATAATAATATTAAAAAAATATTTAATAAATCTAATAATTTTGATTTTGGTTTTGGTTTTGGTTTTGGTTTTGGTTTTGGTTTTGGTTTTAAAATAGATTTTTTTGAATTAAACTATAATAATAAAAAAGGTACAATAATAAGTTTTTTTTATAATAAATTGGGTAGTAATATTAGTGAAAATAATCTATTTAATAAATTAGACGATTTTGATTCTATTTCTAATTCAGTTGAAATTTGTAATAATTTTAATAAAAATCCTTCTTATTTATTTTTTAATAATTCATCATTAAACTTTTTTATCTTAGCTATTTTTTATAAATTATTATATAAAAAATTAAATAATAAATTTAATAAAATAGAAAAAAGGTTATTAAATAAACATTATTTATTTAATAAAATTAACGATAATTCAACTACAGTTGAAAATATTTTTAAACCCTATTTAAATATCAATCTTTCAATATGGCCTTTTTATTTCTTAAATAATAATATTAAGACTAGTATAAATGTATTAACTATTGATAAAAAATTAGATATTAAATCATATAATGTATTTTTAAATTATTTTTCTAATAATATAATTTATTTTTATAAAAATATTAAACTTTTTCAAAATAGTAATAATAATATTTTATTAAAAATAAATAAGGATTTTCTAGAACAAAAAAATATTTTAATATATAATAAAACTTTATTAAATAATAATAATATTTATTTAATTAAATCAAATTTATATAATTCAAATAATTTTAATTATTTATTTTTATCGTTTTTTGAAAAACATAACATAAATTCTAATTTTTTTTATAAAATACAAAATAACTTTTTTAATAAATCATTTTTTTTATTTAATAAAAATAATATTATAAAAAATAAAAAATTATTTTTAAAAAAAAATAATTTTGTTTATTTTAAAAATAAACAAAATTTATTAAATAATAAATTAAAAACAATATTACCAAATAATATTAATTACGGTTTATTTTACTCTGAAAAATTATTTTTAAATACATTTTTTTTTAAACAAAAATGTATTTTATTTAATATTTCTCATATTTCAATTATATTTTATTTTTTATTAAATAAGAATTTAAACATAAATAATTTATTAAAATCAAAAACTAATTTAAAAAACTTAGTATTAGAGAATAACAAATTACACAGTAATCAAAAAAAAAATTTATATTTGAACAAAGAACTTGTTTATTTTTATTTTTCAAGCTATATTTCTTCATTTTTATCTTCAAATTTTAAAATAGATTTATATAAAAATAAAAATTTTAATAAAAAAGAAAAAATTAATATAAATAATAATATTAAATATAATTTAATTTTTTCTAATATTACTTTTTTAGAATTTATAAAGAATATCAATTTAAGTATTAATATTTTTTATAATTTTTTAAATAAATTTAATAACAATGAAATCTATATTATTAATAAAAAATTAAAAAAATATTTTTTTGTTTCTTTTTCAATAAATAATTTAATTTCATATAATAATATCTTTTTATTATTATTTTATAATAAAAGTTCCAAATTAGATCCATTATTAGTATTAAAATATAATAATTATAAACAGTTAAATCTACTTAATAATTTAAATATTATATTTGATAAAAAAATATTAAATTTAAATTTACAAATTAATAAAACTTATTTTTTTTTAAATAAAAAAAATAATTTTAATATTTCTATTATATGGTTTTCAAAATCAAATAAATTAAAAAATAAATATGAATTAATTAATAAAATTAATTTTAAATACTATACTAATAATAGTTTTAAAATTAAAACGAATTTACAAAAGTTTAAAATTTTTACATTATATAATTATAATAATTTTAATAATAATAAATTGAAATCTTATTTTTTTATTAGTTGCTTTTTTAATAAACCTTATATATTATCAAAAAACGTTATTTCAGATTATTTTATTATTAACAGTAAAAAAATAAATAAGTTAAAAATAATAAATAAAAAAACTATAAATTATAAATTGAATTTTTTCCATTCATTATTTAATAATAAACTTAAAAATAAAGTAACTATTTTTTATTTAGAAAAATTATTAAATAGTAAAACGAATATACCAAATAGTTTTATAACTAGTTTAATAAAATATGATAATATCAATCATTTAGATACATTTTTTTATAAAAAAAATACTTTTATTTATAATCTAAGTTATTTATTTGAAAAAAAATGGGTTTGTTATTTAAATAATTTTTATATAAAAAATATTAATAAATTAATAAAATTTGATTCATTTTATAATAATATTTTAATTAATAAAAATTATAATAAGCATTTTTTAAGCAAAAAATATTGGATAAATGATTATTTAAAAAAAAATATCTTATTATTTACTAATAATGATTCTTATGATTATTGGGTATTTTATAAATCTACTTTTGATTTTTTATTTTTACCAAATATATATTATACTGGTTTAACTAAAAATAATAATTTAGAATTATCTAATTTTAATTATCATTTTATTTCATCGAAAATAGAATTAAGTTATTCTGATACTTTAAATAAATTATTTTTTAATAAAGCACTTAAAATAAAAAAAATATTTCCTATAAATAGTTTATATTTATTTAGAATTCAAATAAAAAATAATTTTAAAGAAAAAAAATTATCAAATAGTTTATTTTCTTATTTATTAAAATCTAATAAAAAAAAAGTAATAACAAAAAACTATGTTTTTAACTTTATAAAGTTCAAATTTTTTAACTTTAAATTAAAATTTATATTAACTAAATATAATAATATTTATATACAAAATATTTTTCTAATAAATATAAATTATATTTTTAGTTACATATTAAGCTTATATTATATTAAAAATTATAAATTAAATAATAATTTTAAAAATTTAGAAATAAAAAATAATAATTTATTTACTTTAAATAAAATTTTTTATTCTAAGTATAATAAACAAAAATTAACAAATAATTATAGTGGTTGGGTTTATATAATAAATAAATCTGATTTACTATTTTTAAACTATAAAAAAATTATTCCAAGCGGTCATTTTATAACTAAACATGTATTATTTGAAAATATAGTAACATTAAATAAATTTTTTACTTTTCGTTTCAAAAATAATTTTTTAAAAACTAAATTTAATAACCGTAATAATTTTTTAAAATCTTTTTTTAATTTTAAAATTAAAAAAATATTATTAAACAGTATTTTTATTTTTAACGGATCCAAATTTTTAAATACTTATTTGTATTGTTCAAATAATGATTTTCGTTTTACTAAATTTTATTTTTATAAAGTTAAAATAAAAACTATAATAAATTATAAAAAATTAAACAATAACGTAAATAATATTAGTTTAATAAATAAGTTTTATCGTCTAATATTTTTTCAAACATCTAATTTAAAAAAAAGAAAATATAAGCCAAGTTTTTTAAATCAATATTTGAAAAATCAGTTTTTCAATAAAAGTTTATTAGCCAAGAATTGTAATCAAACAGAATATTTAAATAATTTAAAACGTATATTTTTAATTATTAATTCAAATATATATGTTAATAATTATAGTCGTTATAAACCAAAATTATTAATTAAAAAAATATCATTTAACTATAATTCTAATCTAGTAATAAACTTTAGTAAATTTAAAAATATTTGTTTAATTGAAAAAGGGTTTGATTTTAATTATTTAAATAATTTTTCAAAACTTTTGTATTTTTATGAAGACAATTTATTATTACCACAAAATGATTTACGTTATTATATTTTAAAATTCCCTTTTAATAACATAATTAAAAAAAAAATATTTAATAGTCCTTTTATTTTAATAAAAAAACAAAAGCTTTTAACTAAATTTACTTATTGTAATAATTTATTATTTAATAATAATAAATATAATTTCAGAAGTTTACCTTTAAAAAAAATTAAAAGTTATGTATTAAAAAAACATTATTTTAATTTAAATAAAAAAAACTATTATAATTTCTATGATTTTTTTAGTTTAAACGGTTATTATTATTTTAAAAACATATATACTAATAGTATTTCTATATTATTATTAATTAATAGTATTTTTAAAAAAAATTTATATACAAAAAATTTTAATAATAATATATTTGTTAATAATGATAATAAAAAATTAAAGGTTTTTTATATTTTTAATTATAATTATAAAAAAAACTTTAATTTTTATATATTAAAAAATAAAACAAATAGTTTTTGTAATTTTTATATTTCATATTGTACATTTATTTATTTATATAGAAACAGTTCTTTAAGTAATAATAATAATTTTAGTTCAACTATTTATAATATTAACAAAAAAATATTAAATAATTTAATTACTTTAAATGTGTATAGAAATAAATATCAAAAATTTATTAATATTGAAAAAGAAAAAAAGAGTTCAAAAATTTATATTAATTTTAGACCTTTTTTAATTAAAAATAATAGTTTTTTATTTCAAATAAATTTTATTTTTAAAAAACAGTTTAGTAATCTTTATAATGATTCAGTATTAATTAGAATTAATAAAACCTCCAATAGTATTTTTAATAAGTTAAAATTAATTAAACATAAAATTAAAACAGTATCTAGTTATAATAATAAAAACTCATTGCTAACCAATGAACTACCTCAATTAAAATATGAATTAAGTCATTTTAAAGGAGAAGTTTTAAAAAGTTATAATTCATCTTTTTTTTATTATTCTAATTATTTTAAAAAATTTATTAGTAAACAAAATAAAAACTATAAAAATATAAATAATATATTTAATTTAAAACAAAATTTAAAACAAAAAGTATCATTATTTCCTGAATTAATATATTTAACAAATTCTGATTTTTTAACATATAAAATTCCATTAAATTTTTTAAATTCTTTAAGAATAAATAAATTAAAAGTAAAATTAGGTGAGTTTGTTCCTTGTTCAAAAGAAATTATTTTAAATTTTGCAGTTAATCAATCCGGGCAAGTTATTTTTTTAAATAGAAATACAATATTATTACGACGTGCGAAATCGTTATTATTATCGCCTGGCTGTATTTGCAATTTAAAACAGGGTGACTTTATAAACACGAATTCACCATTATTAACATTAACTTATAAAAATTTAAAGACTGAAGATATTGTTCAAGGTATTCCTAAAATTGAGCAACTTTTGGAAGCAAGAGAAAACGTAAAAGATCAATTTAGTTTAAATTCGTTAATTCAATTAAAATTTAAAAAATATAAAAAGCACTATTCTAAAAAAGAAGCAGTATATAAAAGTATTATTTTTATTCAACAGTATATTGTTGATTCTGTTCAAAAAGTTTATCAGTCTCAAGGAGTAAATATTTCAGATAAACATATTGAAATTATAGTTAAACAAATGACCTCTAAAGTTCGAATAACTAATCCAGGAAATACTGGACTTTTAAGGGGAGATATTGTTTATTTAGATTGGATTGAATTAATTAATAGTTGTTTAAAAGGTAAAAAATCTCAATATGAACCAATTATTTTAGGTATAAGTAAAGCTTGTCTAGAAATGGATGGTTTTATATCAGCTGCTAGTTTTCAAGAAACAATTAAAATTTTAAGTAGAGCAGCTATTTTACAAAAGCGTGATTTTTTAAGAGGTTTAAAAGAAAACCTTATTTTAGGTCATCTAGTACCTATCGGTACAGGTTTTGAATTTCCAATCTAAATAATTCTAATAAAAACACTTAATTTAAATTAAGTGTTTTTATTAGAATAAAAATTAATACATAGGTATACCTGTTTTGATGGTATATATTTTAAAAACTAAAATAAATTTTGTTGAATACACAAATGTAAATAAAAATATTTATTAATTTTTTTTAATTAAATATTTTTATTAAAAAACTATCACGGAGAGTTTGATTCTGGCTCAGGATGAACGCTGGCGGTATGCTTAACACATGCAAGTTGAACGAAGATAATAATTCATTGAATTATAATACTTAGTAGCGGACGGGTGAGTAACGCGTAAGAATCTACCTTTAGGAAAAGGATAACAACTGGAAACGGTTGCTAATACTTTATATGCTGAGAAGTTAAATAGGTTACTGCCTAAAGATGAGCTTGCGTCTGATTAGCTAGTTGGTAAGGTAAAGGCTTACCAAGGCAATTATCAGTAGTTGGTCTGAGAGGATGATCAGCCACACTGGGACTGAGACACGGCCCAGACTCCTACGGGAGGCAGCAGTGAGGAATTTTTCGCAATGGGCGCAAGCCTGACGAAGCAATGCCGCGTGAAGGATGAAGGCCTGCGGGTTGTAAACTTCTTTTATTAGAGAAGATAATGACGGTATCTAATGAATAAGCATTGGCTAACTATGTGCCAGCAGCCGCGGTAATACATAGAATGCAAGCGTTATCCGGAATGATTGGGCGTAAAGCGTCTGTAGGTGGTTTAAAAAGTCAACTGTTAAAAACTAAGGCTCAACCTTAGGCAGGCAGTTGAAACTTTTAAACTAGAGTATGGCAGAGGTAGAGGGAATTACTGGTGTAACGGTGAAATGTGCAGATATCAGTAAGAACACCAATGGCGAAAGCACTCTACTGGACCAAAACTGACACTCAGAGACGAAAGCTAGGGGAGCGAATAGGATTAGATACCCTAG
>JAUMHD010000345.1:0-20272 GCA_032359135.1 Ulvella scutata
CCCCCCACCGGCCCACTCGCAACACCACATGCTTCCAGACTCAACAAAACAGCTTAAGCTGTCCTGCAGACGACAACACAGCCCTTTGATTGCTGTATCAGTAGGATCTGTGCACTGCAAACAGCTGAACAGCACTCTGGAACCTGTTTGTAGACACCAGTAGACACAAGAAGAAAAAAAGAAGTAGACACCAGTAGAAACCAGTAGACACAAGAAGACATCATGGTATTCTCAATGGTCAAGCATGTCTCGTAGGAATCCCAACTCGCCAGTGCAACCGAAAGCGTCATTTCCGAGAGACAAGACACCGATAGTTTCTATAGTTCGATTGCAATGCGTAGTGTGGCACTGCAACTGCTATAGCGTGTAGAGGACGCCAGCATGCTGTCAGCTCTGCGGTGGCGTACAGGGATGTATGTTACGATTCTGGGCAAATCTACTATATCAGTGACATGATCGCTAGTAGCGGTAGAATACGGCCATCATTCCTGGGTCGGGCGCTTTTGGTATCAGCACAGAACCTAACAGTGCTTACGGGAGACAAGACAAGACCCCAGCAGGTGGCAGCGGCGCACTTGCGGAACAGCTTCCTCCATTCCCGACACAGCCGCACTGCCCCTTGCCGGTGAGCCCAGTACACATCCTGGCTGCTGGTCTCTCTCACGTGCCCGGGTGAGCTGCGGGGTGCCACATCAGCGGAGGGGGCGGCAGGGCTTGCCTGCGCATACATGCGTGGCAGCTCATTGGGCAGCTCACTGGCCTCCAGGACGAAGGGGTGCATGTCGAGCAGCCACAGCCTGGACTTCTCCATGTCTCCTCCGCAGGCTTCTAGAACACTCTGCAGAAGTGTGATGTGTATCGAATTCAGTCGACGAATTGTCCTGTTTCTGCGGAGGTTTCGGCCATACATTGCAGAGACGCGTGCAAGCATGAACCATGATTGACCACACCATCATCATACCTGTCACATCACTGCACTCACTACACAAGCATCTGCATCCACACTCAGGGACATTTTCTGTGCCTTCGGGTGGATCGCAGAGCATGTGGCCCTTCGTGGTCGCCACACCGTCCCTAGCAGTCCACACAAGATGCCAGGAGGCAGCTCCCAGAGCATGTGGGATCAATGCATGACTGCAGTGACGGTGAAGCCCCCGATGGCCACTAGGGCCGCCCTCAGCCATGTGAAAGCTGAGTGCATTCATGCTGACTAGTCTCATGTATCCGTGTTATCGAGAGTAGAAACAGTTACCATTCTGGTATTCTGGTGTGTGTGGAACGCATCATACAGCTCCTATGAAGCAAATTTTGGTACTATTAAAGCATGGGGTTACAATTTCTTACGCTTTTTGCAGCTGCAACAGGCCGCTAGAGCTTTAAGGTCATTTTGTTAGGTGAAGAAAGGGTCCTTAGAATGAACTGTAGCACCCTAAAATAAAATTTGTGGCTCTAGTTGTGCATGCTTCAGGTGTCGTGTTACGGTGCCGTGCTAAAACTTTTGAGTTTTCCATGGCTTTGCTGCTCTACCTGTATGGCGTCTCTTGGAGTTTACAATGCCACAACAGCACACAATTCGAATGCCTGCTCAAATGTGTACATCTGATGCAGAAACGACAACACTAATTGTGAGCTGTCACAACAGTGCCACAAAGCAGCAAAACATGATGACATACCTCCAAGATCGGTGCATCCAGCCATGGATGCTGGGCAAAGCACTCTTGATGAAGCGGAGAAGTGCAAGCATGCTGTGAAAGGGTAGGGGCAGGTGCTGGGGAAACTTGGGTTGATGCCTGATGCTGAGCAGGCCCAGAAGCTACGACATTAGCAAACGAGCCTGGCCCATTGAGCTGTGGCTTCGGTTTGGGTGCCCCAGTCTTACTGTTGAGCTTCCGATTGGAAGAAATCAGTCCTGCCCCAGACTGCAGCCTACTGTACACCTGTAAATACGAAAAAAGGTTCTATTTGACTTCTTGGCTCGTCCTTTTGTGTTTCTATCATTGTAAGCGTGATGACAGGTCTGTTCAATTCACCAGCAGATGGAGGAGCATTCACTGCTTCGAGGCGAGGTTGAGAGGTGTACACAAACAAATCTGAAGGCAGCAGGTTGTTCTGGGGTAAAGACAGGCAGGATGGCGCTGCACATGCCATGATGACTTGCATTTGTCCCCTCATGTTCATATGGCATTACTCTATCGCACTCATTACACTACAACAGGACGTCTGAAGCCTGAGGGAGGCTGTCCATGGTGTATGATGGCACACGAACCATCTGAGGACTAAAAGAATATGACGAACGAACCTAGATACGCGCGTTATGAACTGATACTGTGTCAGATAACGACCATGCAACTGTCACAAAACGGCAGAGAGAAGGTGTTGTTGAAGTGCGTACCCTGGATGGCTTCTTGGCAGATGTTCCGACGTGTGCGGACGAGGGGGGTGAGATCTCTTCGAGACCAAGCAAGATGAGCTCTACCGCTCTCTCCATGTTGAAGTCGCAACTTTCGAGTGTCTGTGTCAGCTTTGTCGGCTCAACGGACGGGAAAATCTCCCTCAGAGCCTTCAGGCTGTCTTGTGCGCAGCTACTCATCCAAAACTTACACAGAGTTACGTTCAGCGCGATACGGAGTCACAGGGGCAAGCACACACACTCGTTCATAGCACTGTGAACTATTGTCGGCGGGACGTTGAACACGCCGTAGATATCAGAGGGGCAGGCTCCATGGCGATGGAGTATCTGCACGCATCATAATGTCCATGGCATTGCCTGACCGCTTGAACGCGCGTACCGCTCTCAAACGCAGGAGGGGTTCCAAGGTGCATCCAAGTAGGTGATCTTGCCTACGCGTAGGTCGGGTGGCCTACACCTCCGTCACTGATGATGTGGACGACTTGGCCAAGCTTGGTGAAGCAGCACTTGAGTGAAGGTGTATCGGCATCTGCTGCGGCGTTTGTAAAGATCATTCCATAGATTTGTGATCTAGAAATAGCCCTGTTCCAGTGACTCAGTGGCTCAGATCTTGTGACACGTGGCCCAAAGATCCATCGTTGGGGCAGCTGCAGAAAACAATAATGCGTGCACACAGCCCTCCGCCGTAGCTGTCTTCACTGGTGTACATAATCTCCCGACTTTGCTGTGGTGTGGCTGGAATGGCAGGCAAGCCACTGCGTCCGAGATTCTTTGCTACCTCAGTTCCACATTTTTGTATTACCAACCGAACAGTGGCTCTACACCTCTACAGATGCCTAGTTCAATCGATGTAAGGTTCTTGTGGCGCAGTTGTCTCCAATCGTGATGAAATTTTTGTGTTGGTTGTACGCAGGTTATGGAGACCCGCATTCAAGCATGAAGGACAGGAGCTAATTTGAAACGCTTTAGCAGACGGAAAGAGTTGTGCCAGCCATATTCAGACAAAGTTGCTGAAGTTTGGGGGTTGCCACATGTTAGACAAACTATTTTTAAGCCAGTTACATACACTACATGCAAAACCGCACAAAAACGGCTGCTTCAGTGCTAGGCTGATCTGAGACCACTGAGGCTCAGCGTTTGTACAATAGCATTAGACCTCTGCATCTGACCATCACAATTCTGGCACTCATCGCGCATGCCGAATCAACATTCTGGTACCCAGCGCCAATGCAAACATAAGATCATGTGTGTACCTTGGGATCATTGCAAGCGCTTCATCACAGCAGGCTACTCTTGCTCACCGTTCTCTGCCACGGCAGCACTCCCAGAGCCACTCACATCAGCAGCACTGCCCTTCTCAAAGCAAGCAAAAACAAACACTTTATCACGAGCAAGGTGCCCATGCTTCAGCCAGGCCTGGTACCGCTGCTTGTCGCCAGGAAAGCTCTTGAATCCGAGGCCACGGCGGGGCGCAAACTCTGTCTCACGAGCCTTCACAAACACTGGCAGGCACGCTCCTGTGACGGCAGTGTCGGCAGAGGCGGCGAGAGTGCCATGTGCAAAGACACGTTGCAGGTGGCAGATGACACTCACCGCACGGCTCTCCCAGGCGGGGTCGCAGGGCACTGGGAAGATGCCAAGGACAAAGCGCAGCGACCTCGCGCATGCCTCTTGGTTGCACATGAACGCCCCAACCATGGGCGCATCACACACCTCCCCCCTGCGCTCTGTGGGCGTCTCCTACACCACCAACGTGCCGGTCATGCATGCAGTATGTGCTATGGTAGAACGCTGACTCACCATGCAGATTGAGGTATTCAGGTAGTCGAGTGTGCACACACACCCTAGAGCTAGGTGCAAACGTCGGCAACATTGCATCGAAATGAGGGGATCATCCACTGCCATACACGTTTCGAAGCAAGCAAACCTGTCAGTGAGATCCGCACATGGTGCAGTGCGACTCACGCCAGTCCCTCGAAGAAAAGCAATGAGTAGTTTGCACATCCTACGCGAGCAGGCTGCGTACCTGGACGGCGAGCCCCAGGCCCAGAACTTCACCGCTCCACCTCACCTTTGAGCGGCGTGAGACAGGCATGCGCGCGACCACGAGGTACCGGCCTGGCCTCGACAGCGGAATTTCAATTGCAGGGAACGGCTCTGCTGACGTGTCTGACAGAATGGGGTGGGCAATTCTTGCCGCTGAAGCATACTGCAGCGCCCTCTCCTCAGTCGCGGCCTGCACGCAACTGCTTGTGATGCAGTGCTGCTGCAGTGCACGCACATGCATGCCAGCGCATGCTAGCTGACGTTCTCCTGGGGTTTTCAGGCCTGGGGTTGTCACAATTCTGTCACCGTGTCGGTAGATGGGGGCGCATGGACAAAATCATCGCGTACGGACAAAAACACGCGCAACAGGCAGCTCAAGCTGCGCTCGATGGCTGCACTCTGTTACATGGTTCTGAGATGCACCCAGCAGTCTACACCACATAGGCCACCATGGAACCGGTGCATCTCTTGTGCATGCATGCGAAAACTTGCATGTTATACACGTGGATAATATGTGCTGGAAAACACTTTCGTGCAGTTGTGTAATTTGACCTCAGTTCGCTGCGTTGTTCTGGAGCTTGCTACTTGGGTTGTTGGTCCAACTACAGACTTCCCGATTGTGAGAGGCACGTTGGTACGTGGATGATGTAGACACTGGCCACATGCACGCATCCACAAGGCGGCACGATGATGCAAGCACACCTGAAGGAGCACCATAGACCACAGATCAACTTGGCCAGCCGCAGAAGACGCAGAGGCTGCAGCTACCAGGAACGACCGCATCATTGCAGTGGCCTCTGAGCAGTGAGCGCAGCTGTAGATGACATGGTTGGTGGCCGTGATGGCCTGGTCCATCACCTCGTGGCTGAGGTCTGGCCCTGAGGCGGTGTGGCACGCCGCCGCCAGGCAGCCCGCCCTCAGCCATGCTGGCAAGTCCGGAGATGCACAGAGCTGCATCAAACATCAACTGTCACTGCTGCACGCTGCTTAACAGCATGCATCGGCACGATGGTCAGGGCAGAGGTGCGTCTCACACCTGCAGAAGAGTCTTGCCATGCTCTGAAGGCAGCACGGCGCAGCACGAGAAAGTCTGGAAGGCGAGGTTGTGGAGCTCGGAGTTGTCCCAACGTCTGCTGAGGGCAGGGCTCGTGGCAGCCGCTTGCAGCAGCCGGGTGAACACCGGCGCTGCGGGCTCCTCCTCAGGGCTGTGGGGACCAGAGCACTCACTGTCTGAGGCTGCGTCACGTGACACTCGTGCAGTGTCCGTGCTGTGGCTGTGGCGTAGGGCACTCACAAGAAGCAGCACAATCTGCAAACTCCACAATCTCTGCTGTAAACACATGCACGATCGCATGCTTGTCCCACAATAGGACATCACCACAGAGAAACGATCAGATCTTTCTTTCCATGGGAAGGCAGCTGTGCGGATGAACTTATGCTTTCGGTTGTCACCACTCACTGACACATGTAAGACTGCCAGTGCATGCCGGGCAATATGGGAGGGCATCTGGATTCACGAAACAGCACAGATGTCGCACAAAGCACAGAAGTTGCACCACACCTCCCTTGCAGACAGTTCCTCCATCAGAGGTTCAAGGTAGTTGGGGATGATTTCGTGCAAGGCGTCTGCAAGGCAGTACTCTAGCACAGCGAAGATGTCACAGGCTTGCTGGAGGGTAGCCTTCTTTGGAGCCCGCCCCTCAATGAGCTGCAGCAACAGAGCGAGGCTGGCTGGGTCACACTCTTGCACGTCCACGCTGTGAATTGTGCGTGGAGTGATATGGTGGGCTGGGCCCATTGGACTGACCAGACATTGAATCGCACACGAGCGAAAGAAGCGGACGCCTGCACTCAACACTGTGAGTTGAATACCTCTGCTAACAACAAAGCAGCAAACGGAGCTGAATTTACCACTTTCACTTGCAACATCATACCGCAGAGAGTACCTGTGTTTAGATGCCATGATCGTTTGCGTTATGCTGTACAAACTGACTGCGGCATATACAAGAGACGGGACATGACATGATGCTCCACAGACGAGATATCTAGACGATGAGAAGAGGATGAGCACCTGTGAATGCAGCAAGGCGAGATATCGATACAACGGTGTCGATTCCATTGAACCTGACAACAGGTGGCAGAAATGTGTCAGACTCATCCATGAACTCGACAACCTGCAAGACTGCACCATATTTAAGGTACATATGGCATATTATGATGCTTTAAACTGTCCGTTCATGTTGAGACTGCGCGCGAGGGGAGAAGGGAGCAGGCATGTCTGTAGCAGTACAGAAGAATTCGTACAGGCAGTGAGATCACAAACCTGTACAACGCACATGAGCATTGTACATGTAGGGTCATGGGACACGCGACGAGAACGAAGGGTCACACCTTCGAGTTTGCATCCTCTTCACGCTCAAAGAAAAGCTCCTTGACCTTTGCATTCACGAAGGAAGCATCAGTTGGAAAGAACTCTTGTAGTCGAACGTCCTCGCCTGCCACAGTGCACGCGCCTGAAGGGTCGCCCCAGCTACCACATCGGTCGTTGCACTCCAAATAGGACTCAGCAAAGCTCGAATCGTGGATATCGTCTGGGCACGACAGCTGTGACACAGACATACGCATCGACTGCGAACGCAACGCTGTGTGAACGACCGCTCCATGATCTTGTTGTCCCGAAGAAACATGCCCATCGCAAGTGCTGGCCAGACGATCAAGCGAATTCACCACATCTGAGCGCAGGTTCTGAGCAACTCCAGGTCTATCAGCAACACTAGTAACCTGAATTCGTCTTAGCAAAGCGCTGAGATCTTTGGTGCACGCGTCAATGTGAGACACTCTCTCGCCAGCTCCAGTGTCAACAAACTCCGACCTTCCAAACGTACCAAGCCCATTCGTGACAAGCCTCTTCAACAAAGCTTGCGCCCAACTTTCGCTCTGCATCAGCGCGCACTCGTCCTTGCATTCTGGGTGCTGCTGCAAAGGGTGGACGCCAGGTTCAAGCGGTCACAACAGGACTTGGATGTATGCATCGTGCTACTCAACTAAACCTGATCAGCCATCTCATAAACACAGTCGTGGCGGAAGCAGCCTTTTCGAAACACTTGCCATAGGTATTGGCTATCTGACAAGACGAAGGTCAGGCTCCGGAACTTCATGTAGACCTGAAAACCGCACCATATCATGCCCATTCTCTGGTTGCTGCAGCATTTCCGTCAGTCCTTGCTGGTTCATCGTTCCCAGTAAACGCAGCTGTGTGCGTTCAAACCAAGCGTTTGGATGATTGTCACAGGCAGGATTCTACATCACGGAGCACCGTCACAGATGCACATAATGTGTAATAATGGTGTTAGAGAAGGAACTCATACAGTCTTCACACATGTTGCGGTGTGCCAGATCAGCAAATATCCTCATCACGATTCCGTGCTGCATGCACATAGTAAGAGCAACCTTCGACATGGATTCGGCCCATTTTCGCTGAGCACTCAGGTCACTGGCATAATGTCGAAACAACTACAACTGCAGGTGATGGATTCTAAATCGTTCTTCGGCATGATTTTCGCCGTGATTTGCGGCAAGAAACTCCCTCAGACGTTTCTGTCATAATTACACAGCTGTGTCTAGATCTGCGCAGTATCTCAATAGCAGCCATCAGTTTCGAAGGGAACCGGCATCATTTCACGAGTGAGTGGAAATCATATTACTCTTGCTCTTGTGAAGGGTCTTGACATGTTGTCTGCGATGTCCCAATACACCATTATCTGCATGTGTCACACAGTGACTCACTGTCAGCACACATAGCTAACGGTTCGATGCTCTCTGCTTATCTGGCATCGATGTAACGAATACATGCCTCATACATCCAACAGCCTGGGGCAGGGTAGAAGAATGCTCTGTGGAACCCAAAGATCGGCGTTGGCGTGATTTGTGACTTCATTTGTGGATCCAACGGGAATGAGCCACCTAGGGGAGCCCCAGCCAAAACAGCAACCACGGCATTTCAAAGCACGCAGAAATGAAAATACGTGTTTTGCACCAGCCAGACAGAAGCTGCAGTGACAGGTACTGCCCGAACGCCATCGCAACAGTTGTTGAACCAATGCTCAGCCCTGGGGCGGCGCATCGAGGCACAACAGAGGGTTCCAGCAGCTACACAAGACTCTGGAAACATGCCATCACGCCGCATGGCTATTAATTTGAGTGATTCAAAGAGCGCACCATGTGTGACGTGATTCATTGTGGCAGGCACCAAATCAACGTAAAATTACAACGTGCAGCTGTTTGCCCAACAAACCAGCTTTCTTCATAAGCCTACTGCCCAGATTTCATACACCAAGTGTCTACTCCACTGTTTCGAAGTTCATAATTTGAACTGCCCCGTCTCACACAGTGCCAAGGCACAATAAGCAGGTGGGTACCTGGATGGGTTTCTTTTGTCCCCCACTTCGTCCCTTTGTGACAGGTGATCATGTGTGAAGAATGTGTTAGAGTACCTGAGTCAGCCCCACAGGTAATGCACAGCACCTGCAGCCATGCGCAAGCGACGGCTGGCTCTAGTACATTCAGCATTCTGTAGTGCGCTACTGAGGTACCTGAGCGACTCACAACATCCTGCTGAACATTCAGAGGCCCTGAGTGCGTGGCCTTGCTGCTTCTGCTGACCGTTCCATGTTTCCTACCTTCTTGTCATTGAGAATCTGTCAACACACAACCTCAGGGACAATCTGCACATGCAGGTGCTGCAGGGGAACGAAGTTACATCTAGCAGCACCAATGCCACCACCAATGTCACTGGTGGTGGAGGCAACTATGCCTGAACCCCTCACGTAGCCAGGGATGGGACAACACGGACATGCAATGACAGACACACTGACTGTAAAGCACATGAAAGCATGCCTCAGCATGCAACAACGCACCCAAACAACGTAATTGTGCAGTAAAACATCAACTACATGCTTCAAACATATCGCTAACAGAACAAGTCAGAAAACCCCAATGTACAAAGAATTACCAATGACCCTGTGTTAACGAGCCAACTGCAGGAGCCAAAGTCTCCAGCAGGGTAACGGGGATCTCCCCATTAACCTGCCGGAAACCAGCCTTCAAAGTGATTAGAGTTCTTCCTGCCTGTACCTCTGCTCTTTGTCGTCAATGTGCTGTCATGCTCGTATCGCACTGTCGATGGCATCTATCGTGCTCTGCAAAGAGCAAAGAACAGAGTCCAGCGTCTGCGCGCTCACAGATGCATCCTGAGCCCTTAACGCAGCATCTAATGCTTGGAGGTTGTCTATGATGCCAGAAGTCATCTGCAAGCCGATGAGCAATATGATGTCTGGATTGTACACATAAGTAGATGCCATGAGCGAGGTTGGCCGCTGTGCACAGCATCCCAGCTAGCTGGCAAGCAAACAGGACAGTTCATACTATCCCTTCAAACCGTCTCTTTGGTTGCTACTAGGCAACCTGCTTGTGCATGAACAACGGTTCTGTCTCACCTTCCGTATACATGTGCATCTGAGTAGCCAAAGTAATGAGAAGCAAGAAGACAGGATTGGATGTGTTTGGGTTGCAACGAAATACGCTTTGAGATTCGTGCCGTATTCAATTCACCTGGGCCATTATGTACAATGTATGAACAAGATGGGTTTCCCCACACCTCCACTGAAACACTAGGGTACAGCTCCTCAGCATCCCGAAGATCTTTCCTCAGGTTAGAGGCCATGCCTTCTCGTAATTGCAGCCGGGCTGATTGGAATTGCTTCAGTTGTACAAGCCTCTGAACCTTCCTGAACTGTTGCTGTGCACCCTGCAACAGAACTGGGCCTCCTTGGCAAACGAAAACGCAGATTCTGCAGACTTCCCCTGATTGCTTGTTACGTTCACCAGGAGTGGGAGCAAAGTAGTAGAACAATTTACGGACACCAGGATACGTTGATGACCGCGTGCTAGTCTTTTATTGAGCACCCTTGTGGTGTCGGCATACCTCGATCCTATCCAGCCTACTGATGGCAGGCGTTTGTATCTCTTGAGATACCTGGTCGCGCTTCAACCGTTCAAGTTGATTCAGCACAGCATCGTTCGCAGCACAGGCAGGTGGCACAGGAATCGCTTCTATCAGAACAGCTGCTATAAGCGTGCTCACTGTACCTCTTCTCGAACTGAAACAACGGCAGTGGCATCCAAATAATCGTGTCTGAGCTGCACTAGGGCGCTGGGTTGTGATACAATGCCACGACATAATAGCGTAGGTGCTCTCCCAGGGCATTCTTCTGAAGCTAAACCTGAACTTCTGGTATACAACAATCAGTACTACATCCATAAAGTTCATTAGCCTCAAGCAGGATAAGGACACGTCGGTTTCCCGGGGCAATGTATGGCCCAAAACAAGGCTAGATTTCCTGCTCACGAATCTCTCGGGAAAGGCATCACTACACAACAACATCATCATAACAACAAACAGAAGAACCTGGCTCAGGACCAGAGGAGGTCGCTGACTACCTCAGACTTTGTACGAGCATCCTGCTTCACACCCTGCAGGGCCCTGTTGTCTCTCATGGCCACATGCTGGAGCACACACATGCTGGAAGGGCCCACCCAGAGGCAGGCCCCTCAGCACACTTCAAGTATTCATGTGGTCGGCGTTCTTAACGCTTTCTGATAGGTTGTATTGATGTGTTGGCTCGGAGGCTCTGGCTCCACATTCCGTGTTGTGTGTTGCCTTGGTGTACTGCCCCTTATAGGTTGTGTTGCTTTCACTGCCATGCATCCTTGTGCTCTGCAGCTTCCGCGCACATGTGTTCACTTCCTGTGTTCCCTGTCACTGTCTTGAGATGAATCAGAATCCTTGAGTAGAATGACGTCTCACCTTGGCCATGCCCCTCATCTCAACACAACCTCCGGCAGTCACAGTGTGCTCCAATCCACCACAGCACCCGCACAGTCCCCCCCCCGCCCTGCCCCCCCCTTCTGGCATTCCCTGCCCCAGTTGCCTCCTTCCACGATTATATGACTGCATATCTGCCACATGTTGCCCCGTTCGGTGGCGCCCGGCCGCGTTACCTGGTGGTGCCGCACACTGCATGCACAGTGTACCTGCCTGCACGTGCGGGTAAATTGCCCATTTCCCTGCCCGCAACATAATTTTCTTGGCTCTGCTAGCGTGCTGATTCTGTGTAGGATCTGAGAAGCTTCGGTCCACGCGAAAGTGGTCCCTGCGGCTCTGCTTTCTTGGGGGGTGACGTACCCGGAGGCTCGTGGATCATCTTGAAGCGTCATGGGTGGCCCCTTTGACGGCGTGCTCCTGTAGTTCAGGCCATCACATCGAAGCTTCTAGGCACCTCAAAGCTTTCACTGCCACGGGACGCCCCACCCGTTCAGTTGACACTGCTCAGCACTTGAGGCTGAAGCCCTTCTTGGGTATGGCGTGGTTCCCGAAGAGTTCCTTTTTATAGCTCTGTTCAGAAGATGAGTTTATTACTATGGAACTGTGACTGTGCGCGCCAGCTATCTCAGCACTCCCTGTCTGGAGGTTTTCTCCTGACTCACTGGCGAGCATCGGCAGTTGAGTAAAAACTAATCCGTCGCGCGGCAGCGAGGCGACTGATTCAACATGGCTTGAGGGCAGCAGCGAGTTTCTGGATCGGCAAACCTTGCTCACCCGCTGCCCGGAGCAGTTGAAACTCACTGGATCCATTGCATCTTTCTTTCAAGACTTTTTGGCAGCTTTTCAAACGTGCTTTGGTTGCATGACCACGACACTGTCACTTTGCACTACTAAGATGCACTTGCTGTGATCATGAGCATAGAACAATGTGCCGAGCATCTGCTCGAGAATATACACATGACAACAATTACTTGAAGAAGATGATGTTGCAATTCATGAGCGTTTTTACATATCAGAGGTCTTGAGCACATTCATACAATTTTGGCACTTCTGTGTGTGAACAACAGCCGCCCCCCCGAGAACCCTTGTTGCAACGAATAACTCCAAAGCGAGCAGAGGGAATAAAAAATGACTGCAAAAGCAATGCCTTGGTTGTGGCGTGCTTCTAGTGTTGGCCTGGTTGGCGGATGAGTCAGAAAAATCTGTCATGGCCTCCAGGTGTTGGAATGATGCGGACCTGTCTCGATGGCATGCATGAGATTCTCGAGGCAAATGGTGCATGACATAGCGGTGTGTCAATGCACCATGTATGAGCTGCTTGATCTATTCACACCACAGCATGCGGGCACTGTTTGGTGACCTCCTTGTGTCGAGCAGAACAGGACTCATTGAATGATGCGAGCTGACTTGAAAGCGCTCAGTTCCTGTTATGCAAGCAGCCGGGGACCGCACGATGGCTGCAATGACGTTGCTTGCATGTTCTTGTGGAGACAAGCTGCTAAAGCAAGCTGGAACGGCGTCTGCAACAACACACTGCTTTTTATGCTCGTGAGCAGCGCCACTGCCGATGTAAGCACACTATGCACTGCTGCAGCACATATCAGTGCCACTGTTGGTGTAATCATCACGGCCCCTCACTGAGCACACACTGTGAAGCTCCCTGCCTCCTGTGCGCCCGGCCCATCGCTAGCCTCAGCCTCCCGGTGCCCCACTTTCATGCTCCTGGCTGCATGTTGACGGGCCCCTCCCCCACTCCTGCCTCCATGTTTCAGGCCCCTTTCCCATCGCCTCCTTCGGCCACCCCGCAGCCGTTTGGCTGTCCTCCTGTCGTGGCCTCTCCTGCTTGTGCCTGGCGGGGGCCGCCCCAGGTGGCGTGGCGCCACATCGGCAGTGATGGCCCGTGGCGTCGGCCCGTCCGTTCTCGCTGCATTCTTGCACCAATATCCTGCTGACATGTGGCGCTTGTGTGTAGGGTTTGGCACTGTTTGCTATTTTCTGCCTTCGTGGTTGCTGCTCGGCTTCGGCCGTTCTATGGTGCTGCACCCTTCGTTGCTTTTAAGGCGCGCCACTGTCAATGTTAATAACGCAACGTGCAGCGTACAATGTGTGTCAATGCAACATCGCAATGTGTGCCTTGCACGGCCGCAGCCTCTCAGAACACGTGCTGATTGAGCCACTGTCAATGCAAGTCGCACAAAGGTGTGGTTCAATGCCAGCTTCTTTGATTGAATATGAGGCCCAGACTAAACTAAGTGCCCCTAAAGGAGAGAACTACGACGCCACACCAGCACTCAAACTCTTCCTATCTGCCCTAGTTCACCAGCGGTCAACCAGCACACAGCAAACATGAGAAATTCTGCAAAGCGCCACAGAAACCTAACCTAGCGTGCTGTAGGTGGCACCGCGCCGCAATCAACGCAAGCGCCTCGCTCCTTGGCGCACCAACGCACTCAACGTTCAAAACTACAAATACTAAAGGGCACAACCAGTTACACAGCACCTCTGCACAATCCAGATGCACTTGATGCATAAGAATCCAATAACCTAGTCACTGAGACTCAGCCATTTCTGACTCTGCGCTTCCTCTGCACCCTGCTGTCTGGTCCAACCGATGTATGTGATGCCAGCCAGTGAATCACTGGCAGAGTCACGGCACAAAAACCATAAATCTAGCAACCGCTGGCCTCAATTCTGCAACATAATCCACGGACCGGATCCTCCACCTTGAGCCTCTGCACTCTGGCCGCATGAAGGCCTTTGTGTATGGGACTGTGAGCCTGGACATGAGGGCAGCCCCACACAACGGCACCAACATAGCACGGCAGCGACCGATGATGTGCATTATCCAGAATGGTTCCCATGCCAGGTGTGGCCTCCATGCATAAGCACAAAGCTACAAGGCTACTTCACACAAGGTCTCAACAACAGCGCCACAGTGGCTTGCCTAGAAGCCATCAAACAACCTGAAACTGGTCAGACGCAGCGCAAACATGATCTGGAAGAGGAATGAAGCCTACGAGCACAAAAGAATGGCCTCTGGGAAGAGGGGAAAGTATGATGAGGTCCACCGAGCTTCTGCTCTTGTGGGCCGACATTTGGGATGAATTGGATTGGGAGCCGGGAGGGATACCTCACTTGGGATGCCTCAGCTGCGCCTCATTTGCTCTGCAACACGCACGGCACGGCACAACACCCCGTGTGCCAGCCAGCCAAACAAGAAACTGTCAGCACACTGCTTGCAGTGGTCAGTGCCAGGTAGTGCGTGTGGCAGCTGCAGCATGCATGCCAGGCACCACCCCTTCCCGCACACAGTACCAGGCCCAGTGCACACGCGTGAATACTCCAAGCATCACAAGTATCATGCCTGGCCTGTCCCAAGAGCTGCGAGGGGAGCTGCCTGGGCTGGCCATCATGACGTATCATGCTACAGCCCTGCGCTGTCATCATGACGGCGAGCGCAGCAGCAGCCGTGATGTCCTCTCTGCGAATCCTACGACATGATGTTGAAGCCAGCCAGAGCTCGGCTTCGCAACACCAGCGGTGCCTGCACTGTGACTGCCCCCTCCCTGCCCTTGGCCTGCGTGGAGCATGACCCACGCGGGGCCCCGAGGAGGCTGCTTCGTCCCTGCCCCGGCAGACACGGACCAGCTTGGGGCTGCCAAAGAGCTTCGGCACAAAGCAAGCCACAGTGCACATGCCGAGGGGCCGTGCATCACGGCCGTGTGTAGTCACACGATGCAACAGTGGTTGCGAACCTGGACTTTTGCATGCCTGCATGGAGGCGAACTCACAGCAAGCTGCACAGAATCCGTGGCTGTGCGGCTGCGGCGGCTGCATGGAGACGCTCGGGCGGTGGCGGCCCCTGGCCTCTGGCCCCGAGCACAGGAAGGCCTCTGCGGGTGCTGTGCAAGCAGCTCCAACAGAGGAGACTGGCATACATGCCGCAGCGGTCATGAGGCGAACCTGCAGCCCTTCCTGCCTGCCCACTTGCATGAACCCTCAACTCCCACAGTGCAGCACCAGTACGCTGCACAGGTATGGCCCTCCCAACACACTCGCATGCCCGGTACACAGACCCCAGCTGCATCAAGGTGCCCGCGTCTTGCATGAATAGGATACAATCGGGAGAAGCGGTCAACCCAAAGAACCCAAAGAAACTGGTTGTATGCTGCTCAACAAAACCGCACTTGGTGATCTCTCAAATCGATTACCTGGAGATGACGCCGTCGAAGGCTGGGTGCTCGTGGCCAGTGTCAAAACTCTTGAGTGAGTCAGGGGAGCCCAGCACCGGCACGTCGAGGCCGACGCCGATGCAGGAGCCTGTGCAGGTGCTTGACGCGGCGGACTCGGTGCGCTCCAGAACATCAAACAGAGCAGCGGAGTGTGGCTGCGCGGCCTGGCTCTGAGTGCTTGCGCTGCCGGGACTGCTGGTCCTGTGATCTGGGAGCGGTAGAGGGGAGGACGCCGGCGGCAGTGGGGGGCGGGGGCCTGTTCGAGGGTGGGAGGCGCGCGGAGGAGTCGGGAGGGGGGGCATGGGGACTGGAGGGGAGGAGAATGTGCACATTTTGGTGGAAGGGGGGGCGGCTGCTGCTGCAGGAGATTGGCCAGGCTTCATGGCGGAGCTTGAAACCGTGGCAATCGCCACAGTGGTGTGCAGAACATCCCTGCATGCATGCGACCGCGTGCGTGTGTTGGAGAGGCAACATCGGGCAGCTGCATCACTCTGGCGGAGTCTGCACCAGGCCACCCCATGCCACAATAAAAGTCTCTGGCATACTGACCAGTGTTGCACCATTACGTTTTTCTGGGGAAAACGTAACGAAATTACGCATGATTGCGTTATTACGTAAGGAATGCATTGAGATTGAAGTATCCTATACAAATTCCTTAGTGCTTCTGATTTCCTCCTTACGTTTGATGTCCAAAAACGTATGGTAATTACGTGTAATTACGAAAAACGTAAGGAGTGCATACTGGTACTGACACAATCGAATGCACAAGGCCAAGGTGTGCTACGCTGGGCTCTCCAGAGGTTGGCGAGCCGATGCCAAACACCAAGCAAGCACTAGCCCAAGAAAACAGCATTCACACCGGCCCTGATGCTCCGAACATGAAGCTTATCTGCACGGATGGGACACATCAAATGGGCAAATGCTAGCCCCTGGCAGGGTGTGGAGGCTCGCCCCAGCACACTCAGGCTGGTGGAAAGCCTCAGTGCACCAAACATCTGAGCAGAAGGGCTGATCTGGCAGGTGCGCACGTGCTTAGATCTTGAGAGGGGCTCTGGGGGGCACTCAGGCTCGCGCTGTGTGCAGCTGCCGCGGTCTTCTGCAGCTCCTTCTGCACCGCAAGCTCACAGATGACAGCTGGGGGTGCGCTCACCGCTCAAGTGACAAGACATATACCGCAGCACTTGCTGTCGACACCTATCTTGCTTGTTCAGATACTCAAAATAAAGAAACAAGCACCCCAGAGTCGTGCTGAATGGACGGGAATTCGAATGGTGAGGTCCAGGCAACATGCAGGAGCTGAGAATGTGCAGCACCTTGAGCCTCTTGTTCTCCTTGCGCAGGCTGCGCTCGAGATCCACCCTCCGCTGGAGGTCCCCCTGCAGGAGCTTGCTCATAGTCTGATGCTCCTCCATGAACCGCCTGTGCTCCAGCACTTTCTGCTCCAGTGAGGCCACGTGAGCTCTTGTGCCCAGCCATTCGTCTGTTGGCTGCACCACGCACAGTGCTGTTTTTTAAATGCATATAGATGCATTGTGCTCATTCTGTGCACTGGATATGAAAGCAACAGGCCTTTCTGCGGGCCGCTGTGCGACAGAACGTGTTTTTGCTCAATGCACGAGTTCAGCCATTCACATTTCACAAATCCACGGCGCAGGTGTTGGTGCGTCTGTACTTGTTGGGTGTGGCTGCAGGAATGCACTTGTGTGCTGTGGCGAGAAACATAAAGCAGTGACGAGGCACAACGGTCAGGATGCACACCAATCATGAGGGCATTGAGATGGGGAGGAACGGTGCATACCACAGATATCTTAGGATCGGGCACGAGAGATGTGCAGGCGTCACTGCTGTTGCCACACACAAGCCACTTCAAGCCCCGCGGGATCACATGCACAATTTCGACAAGGAGTGCCAGAACCACAACATTGAGCCAGAGGGATGTGAAGTAATAGCTGGCTGTCAGATTCTCAGTGACCCATGGCATGACGGCATGCGAGTGGGGGGCACCAGGAGAAGCGAGCAATGATGCGGAGGGGGAGTGCTCTGAGAAGGAGAACAGGCGGTGTCGAGTTGTGAGTGTTGCGAGTGCCTGGTTGACGTCTGGTTCTGTACCTGTGACTTCTGGGTCTGCAAGGAATTCAGCACTTTAGTCTCTGCCGTGTAAATGCACGGCCTGTCTCTTAACACATTCTTCGTGGCATGTCCCTTGGACGACGTCCAGTCATGTCCACGCAGTCGGTTCATACCATCGTTGCCTGAAGACTGCACAACGAAATCATGTCAAATAGCATCGTACCATGGACAAACAGCGAATATGTTGCTGGAACGGGCGTGTTGCCCACTGCTGTTTCAAGCTCGTCCTCAACATTGACAGCACCTTCAAAGCCGTCGGAAGCAGAATCGGTATCAATCAAAGATACATCAGAAGACGCGAAAGGCTGTACGTGCACATTTTCTGGATCATGTGCAGCCTTAGGCTCCGTCCATGCGTTGTTGTCCAAGCCAGATGCTGCGGACAGACTGGAAGGCTCCTGCGAACAATGCCGGCGAGTTCAAAAGAAAGCAGTACCGTAAACTTCCCAATAAATCTATGCGGGAATATGGTTCATAGCGCAAAAGCAAGAAATATGTACATGTGGTCAACATGTTCAATCCACAGACACGCCGGTTGAATATATATGACACCATTCACATCAGCGAGCGCACTTATCAGGTGATACAAAAAGTATGAGAATCCAGGGGACGGCGGTACTTGCATTAGAGTGCCTGCCGTGCAGACCGTGTGTATGTTAACGAGACGGATTTGTCCATGAGCTGTCTTCCAGCACGAAGGTGGATCCAGTGAAATATGAAGAACGTTAATAATGGCAAAGCTTGAGCTTGCGGAACATACCTGCTTCTTTGCGAAGCTACTACGTAATGCTGCGCTGCTGCTTGCCGCTGCTCCAGCAACGAAAGCACACATAGCCATACGCTTCCACTTACGGACGCGGCTGCCTGATATCTGAACTGCTTCAGAAGTATACAAGGATGGACCAACGGTGAAATCGGTTGGGTGCGCTATGTCACCAGTATTCAGCGTTGAAAGGGCACGCTCCGTGAACACTCGCCGGCGGTTCTCAAACTCTTCACGACTCAAAGATGGTCTGAAGCCTCTTTCAGAATCTATGAAGACAGAGGGGCGGAACTCGTCCACCGACATGATTGGAGCCGCTGAGAATGTGGTGAGTATAACAAGCTCAACGACCACGTTTGGAATGGCTGTTGCACAAGCTGCAGTGAGAGCACTATTCCAACGCTTGATGATCTCAGATCAAAGAGTAGTATACTGCTACTTTAGTACACGTTGGTACAGTTCGAACGAAGTCGATTCTGTTCGACGCCGTTTCGGCACAAGCTTTGTAAGCTTTGGACGCCATGGAGCTCCAGGACACAAGTGCTTCAAGTGCGTTGCATATGCGGAGAGAATTCGCATTCCACAGTTTCATCGGAAAGCTTGGCTCGTCATGGCAGGCTTCTGGCGATCCTCTGAGGCGTTGCTAGCTATAGCTTCCAAGTGTGGTTGCATCAAGTAAGGCGCCAAGTCGGGTATATAAACTATATTATCACTATAGGTTCACTACAATGAGCAAGCACTTGTGTCGTTACTGTCTCTCTGTCGTTTGGAAGCCGTGTGACTGGGCTCCAGTTGTACACGGTATATATACATCTGGAAGTGCAACAGGCACTGTCGGCCTAGCTACAGGCCTGTAGCCTAGGCAAGTCTGGAAGCGGAGTTGGCTGGAAACTATTTCACCCTTGCTAAACTGTGCAGCGCAACCGCAGCTGCGGTCGATTCTGCTTGATCGTGTTCCACCGCTTTGATCGCGGATGAGCATCTTCAGACAATAATTTATATTTCATATTTTCGACTCAGGTAGCACGCAAGTTGAAACAGCTCGCGTAGCTCAGTTGGCTAGAGCGCAAGACTGTTAATCTTGAGGTCGACGGTTCGAGCCCGTCCGTGAGCGAGTTTTATTTTCGACGGAGCTTTTGGTGTCTAACTCTTCTCTCTAACTCTCTTTTGCACCTCATCATGTTCCGGTTTATGGATTGAAGAAGCTATCCGTGCACACTCTTGGGAGCAAATGGGTCTTGTGGGGCGAGGCAGAGGTCGGCACAGAAGCTATGGATCGTTTATGATGTGGGTAATCTCTAGAACAGTGTTGCGCCTCATGTTGCATCGCACAGTTGCGTGATCAGAGATAGCACCACAGATAAAGGGCTGGGCTGGGGTGCCTCGCCATCAAATCGCTGGGTGTGGGACGCTGACGTGTCTCTGGGTTGATTACCCTGCTTTGGCAGGGCCGGGTCATGTGTACCGCATTACTACACTTCCCTGTTCCACCCCTTTGGGGCTGCCAGGCCGGGGTGCCTGCTTGGTGTGGAGCGCCTCTGGCTTGGGCCGACGTGCTACACCAGGTGGCCGCATCGGCCACCTGGTGCGCGCCGCCTGACCACGCCCTCCACTCTCGACTGCCCGCGCTAGTGTAATCGAACAGTGATGGCTGTGTATGCACGTTCTTGGTTCCCTGTCAGAACCCTATTTCTGAACCAAACGACTTGGTGGGGTCCTCCTCCACCTTCAGTGCGTGCGTGTGTGTGTGTGTGTGTGTGTGTGTGTGTGTGTGTGTGTGTGTGTGTGTGTGTGTGTGTGTGTGTGTG